>JAKCPI010000181.1:0-155375 GCA_023213315.1 Euborellia annulipes
TATTTCGTGCTTTTGAGATGAAGAATCTTTCTCGAAGACGAGCAATGATATATTTAGTTCCATAGTGAAAATTCTCATAATGAAGGTATTTAATATAAAGGGCTGTGAGAGGATTATGGTATGGTAAAATGATGGGATGTTTGACATCATATGGAAAAGGACCTCGTTGAAGTCGTCCTCCCACTCGTAATAAGTCAGTTTGTTTTTCAATGAATGGCGAAAGAGACTTCAAATTACTGTTCTTCGGTAAAATATTATCTTTTCTCAAAATATTAATCTCCATTGCACAATCCTCTTGCTGCGCCAAGCGTATACAAATGATTTCCGCCTCCTGAAGATCGCTTGATGTTAAAGGACCTCGCCGAAATGTATTTCGTTCTTGTCTGATTCCTATCGGCACCCAACGAAGCATTGTAGCAACCACCCTCAAAGTTAGTGTCCATGACGAGAATCGAGCGAAAAAAGAAATATTTTTAATTGTTGATGGGTATGCATGTGAATTTCTCTCTTCTTCGACTTCGGATGCTGGGGTGATATTTTCGAGAGGTATAAAATCACTGAGCAACGGACCCTGAAACCATTGAGGTGAATTTGAAAATTCACTTATGCTCAATCCCCTGGTGGCCAGATCAGCGGTGTTGAGCGTTCCAGGCACATGTCCCCATGCAGCTTCAGGTAAGTTGGTTTGTATTTCCGATACTCGATTAGCCACAAAAATATTCCATTGTGATGGCGACGATTTTATCCAACTCAGGGCGACTGTGGAGTCTGATAGGCAGTAGATACGATAAGGTGGTTCAGGTAAGGCTTGTTTGACGAGATTTATTAATTGTGTCAAGAGTAACATAGCACATAATTCCAAACGTGGTAAAGATATGGTCTTCAGGGGAGCAACACGACCACTAGCGGCTAATAAGGAGGACTTGAGCAGTTCATTTTCCTTATTATATGAAAGTAAGTATACACATGCGCAATAAGCTTTTGTAGAAGCATCTGCACAGCCAAGTAAACCAAAATGAGTTGCATCTTGATGAGAGGCAAATCTTCCCACTGTAAAATTTGACATGGTAGGTAATTCATTACAGAAGAGTTTCCACTCATTAATAAGCTCTTCGGGTAGTGCATCATCCCAATTGAGATTTATTTTCCAAACACTTTGAAAAAGGATTTTTAATTTTATTGTTAGTGGTAAAATATATCCTAGGGGATCGTAGAATTTAGCGATTTCGGATAAAAGTTGTCTTTTGGTAACAATTTCAGAGAGGGGTTTGTAAAAATTAAATTTGAAAGTATCTTCATTCGGTTCCCAGAACATTCCGAGAGTTAAACAAAATTCATTATTTAAGGAATCAGGATTCGAAATTATCTTTCTATCAGATGATGAGATATTTAATTTTTCTAAAAGCTCCGTGCGGTTAGAAGCGAATTTAGCTAATGAAAAACCACCTCCTGACAACAACGATTGAAGTTCTTTTAAAATGTCAGCTGCTTCTTGAATAGTTTTGAAACTAGCTAAAATGTCATCGACATAAATATTTTTCTCAAGTATTCTTCTTGTTAGTTTTGAATACTTTATCCCGTCAAGATGATTCAATTTTTTTAAAGTAAATAGTGCTTGAAAGGGTGAGCACACAGATCCAAATGTAAGCCTATTTAAAGTATAAACTTGCAGAATATCATCCTCATTTTCCCGCCAAAAGACTTTAAAAAACATCCGTGACTTTTCATCTAACTCGATACATCGATAAAATTTCACGAGATCTGTTGATATGGCAACTGGAAATAGCCTAAATTGTGTTAAAATAACTCTAATATTATTCTGTAGTGTAGGTCCTGTTTCTAGAATGTCATTAAGAGATGTACCATTAGATGTCTTGGCTGATGAGTTAATGACAATTCTAATTTTACCTTTATCATTAGATTTAAAAACTCCATGATGACTCATGTAACAGGAATGTAATGGAGAAAGTGAATTTTTATTCTCATCAATCGGTGACATGTGATTTAATTCTATAAACTCTCTCATATAATTGACATAAGCAGTTTTTAAATCAGAATTGTTTCTAAAACGTTTCTCGAGAGACAAAAATTTATGTAAGACAATATGCCGCGATTGACCCAAAGGTGCATGTTCTTTCTTAAAGGGCAAAGCTAGAATGAATCGTCCTGAAGGGTCTCTGTTATATGTTTTTTCATAATGCATAACTGCGGGGTGTCTTTGAATAATCTTGTCTGTGGAAAAATCTGTTGCAATTTCCCAAAATGATTGAATGTTAATAAAAGGGTAAATGGTTGTTTCTCCATAATTGACATTCGCTCCGATCAGCTGACTGTCACCTTTGTGACTGCTGGCGAGACAAGTTGAAGAGCGCAGACACTCACAATCTCCCTCCATTTCCTCTCCTACCAGTGGGGGCGGAGCATGCGCAGACGAGACGAACGTCCGCTACTGTTTGCTGCCAGCACATGGAAACGATCATGATGCGCATGCGCAGATCCCATTCCAAACAAAATGTATCCCAAAGTGGTCTTTAGACATTTAAATGGGCCTAAATCATTAATTATTTCAGGCTGAATTATTTGGGATAGAACACCTGCTCCCAATATAACATCTACTTCATCAGGTTTATAAAATAATGGGTCTGCGAGGTCAAAATTTGAATATATTTTCCTCGTTGACTCAGCAATATTATTAGATGGTAATTTTTCAATTAAATTAGGCAAGATGAGAGCGCTTACCTTATAGATGGTTGTATAATTGAAACGAGAAGTAAATCTTAAATTTACTAAACCTTCTGTATGTATTGTATTTTGGCCTAGTGGTGAAACTGTTGTCTTACTGGGATGTGGTTGGAGTTGTAAATTCCGGAGCCAGCGTAGCAGAAATTATATTTGTTTGGCATCCTGAATCCACCAAGGCACGAGCGTAAATCCATTTGCCGTTATCTGAGAGCACTTTGATAACTGCGGTAGGTAACAAAGAAATTTCAGGGGATTCACCTTTAGCGGCGTTTAAGGAAGTGACAGCTGAACAGGTGGAATTAGTTTGTTTACACAGGGACCGGTGATGACGGGAATTGCATAAGGGGCAACTCTTCACCTCACACTTGTCCTTGTTATGGTTTTGAGATAAGCAATTTCCACAGAGCTTATGTTTAAGAACTAATTTTTCTCTCTCACTAATAGGTAAGTTTTGATACTTGTAACATTTTGAAAGGTAATGTGGACCAGTACAAAGAGTACATTTGACAGAAATATTCTTCTTTGTTGAATTTGATGTCCTAGAGAAGCCAACAGAGGCTGTTACTGATGTAGAGGCCTTTTTGCCGATCGCAGTACGAGGCCTTGCACCAGTATTTGACAAGCCTTGTAAGGAACTTGCTGCCTTCTCTAAATAAGACAATAATTCTTCTATATTAGGGGGGCTATAATCTCCATCTGGCAGCGAAAGCATCCATTGTTGAGATATAGTCTTATCTATTTTCTTTAAAATAAGTCGGGAGATAAATACATCCTCTTCTGAATAAAAATGTTCTAATACTCTTAACTGAGCTATCACCTGTTTAAAAGTGTCCACCAGTTGACGAAGTGAAGTAGAGTTAGGTGAAGACATGGTTGGATATTCTAAAAGTTTATCAACCAGTTTATATAATACTTCGCGAGGTCGGTCATATCGTTCCTTTATTAAGTCTAGAGCAATGTTATAGTTTGCCTCTTCCAGTGGAAGACTAGAAATGAGGCCATATGCATCACCTTTTAAACATGACTTTAAATAACTAAGTTTCTGACAACAAGATAAGGGAGCACGATGTACACTTGCCCGAAATAGGTCCATAAATTCACAATACTTAGTGATGTCACCATGGAACGTGGGCAAATCTTGTTTTGGAAGTCGCACTGTGTTTTGTAAAACATGTTGACAAGTTACAGGACGCGATAAGGACACCGATGAAGTAGTCACATTGTCCATGATTTTTAAATCTATTTGATCGATGCGGTCAAGCAGATCGGAGACTTGAATACTCTCATCGGGTTCAGTGTCCAGGTTTGACTCATCTGTGAGCCGCACAATGTCTTTTGCAAGTTGATATAATAATTTACGCTGTTGGGAGGCGAGTGATTGAACCAACTCACATTGACGTGCATCTTCCAATTCATATTTCTCAAGTCTTGCGATTTCTCTTTCAATGGCACGAATATCACGTTGGGCATCAACTAGAGTAATTATAGACATGATGATTAATAGTTATTTAAATGTTCACTTATTTTAAAGATTGTATGTTTGTTTAAAAAATGTTAAATGTCACTTTCACTTTAGTAAGTAAACAGTTTAGACGAAGGAACGATAAACACGAACCAAGATGGCGGAGGAACACTAAATTGAACCACGATGGCCGCCAGGCTAAGGAACGGTGAAACCGGAACAAGATGGCCGTTCAAGTCTATAGGCGTCCAGTCGACCACGATGACGATGTATGAATTCCGTTTCCCAGGGAAAAGTGTTGAAACGTGATGGAATTCAACGGGAAAAAGACAGGGATGGTCAGAAAAAACTATCCGGGTCGATCAGGACCATTTTGTCGGGTTACAAATGATGCTGGAAGATGGTGGGTAGGACTGTAATTTTAGCTTACATAAGACCGACTTAGTCTGGGAAAACGGAATGAAAAGACGATGAATTATGACACAGAATTAATTTATTCACAAATTTGTTATAAAAAAAAGACTTCTTCTTTCTTCAAAGTTGAACCGAAAATACAATTTAAACAGGTTTGGGCCGAAAGGGTGGAAAATTTCGAATAACCGGTAATTAAGAATGGAAGAAATAAATTGAGGAAAAGAGATTGGATGAATAATGAGTATAGTGGAATGGCGTGGCGTGGTAGATGAAAATGATATATCTGGCGTGGTTCCGTAAGTAAACCGAAGGATGATCAGATGATAGGCAGAAGTCAAATAATGTATCAGGTAAATGGAATTCCGGCCCTAAACCGTTTACCAGCTCGGAGTTTTGGTAGGGACGCAGAACGATGTAGTTTGCTAATTAGCAGAACGCAGATTTTAGCAATAGACTTGGCACAAGTCGGAAACGAAGTGGAGACTTGGCTTCAGGTTTTAGTAGAGTGACCTGAGCCAGTTCCGGTTTCCGGTTTCCTGTCCTCTGCCTGCTGCCATCTAGCGGAGAATTCGTGATCCATTTTCTGGCGCGAACAATTATTATATTAATACCTATGGTGTTTGTGGAAGAAATGTTACTGCTGGTACTAGGGCGATGCTCATGGTGCAAAGGACTCCCGTGCTAATGCAACTTCCTTTTTCTAAAGAGCCTACGAAAGAACCAGATATAATAAGAAATTTTCATTTTTTTATTAAATTTTTAGCGTACGTATATTTTTGGCGAAGAAAAATAAGTTTTTAAGAGTAGGCCTACGGCCATTCTTACCTGTTTCTTTTTTAAAATAATCATCAATAAATCGACGTTTCATTTTTTTCTTCTTATAACTGTTAATCAACTACACTAAATAGTCTGTAGTCCTTTATATTTAACTTTTACAAATATATAGTTTAACAATATGCAAATTATTTAATCAAAATTTTTTTTAGGCTATATAGTAGATTTGTTATTTACTATTTGAAGGAAATAAATATTTTTAATTTTCTTTATTTTAATTTTTTTTTTTCCAAGGCATAAAGTCTCAAGTTTTCATGTTATCTAAATTTTATTATTTTAATTCCATATAAAATGTATTTAGAATTTATAAATACAATAGGTCTATATAAAATAAAAAAAATTTCTTACTTTTTTAATTTTTTTAAATTTAAATAAAAAAATTTTAAAATATATCATTTTTAAAAACTAAATGAAATAAAAGAAGAAATTTTGCCCCCCCCCCCCTGCCCCCCCCCCCCCCTGTAGGATGCCAGGGGGGCAATGTACCCGTGCCCCCCCCAGTTCCGGCGCCTATGTTTGCCATTATTATGATTTCTTTTTAAGAAAAATTTGCTTCTTTGGGGTGAGGATTTATTTTTTTTTTTAAATTAAATTCTCCCTCCCCCTCCTCCCCACGTCCAGGACCGGGACCGCCTCCTGGACACCCTTGCCCGCCTTCGGCGAGCAAATGCATCAAATTTATTCTTGCTGTTTGGAAATTTTCTCTGATTTAAATTTTAAATTTCCCGCTCCTGTTCCACTATCTGTAACTCTAACATCGTTCAGTGCTACCAGTTGGCAAAATTTGTAACTAATTTTGAAACTTCTGTATCAGATTTTTACAAATTTCAAAATGAACATATTTTTCTTTTATTGATCCATGTTTTCGAGATATTTAATTTTAAAATCAGATACATCTTTGGTGGAATCCTATATTTACAACTTTTATTATTATTATATTCTTTGAAGAAACGGTTTGTTCAAAAATAGCTATAGCACTTTATTGATGTATTTATACTTTTTCATTTATGAAGATGAAATTTTAAGAAAAACAGTTTTCGCATAATGATAGGATTTATATTTAGCTGTCCTAACGATGAAAAGGGGGCGAAATTTAATTAGAAATGCCTTTGAAAATATGTTTACCACAAATATGAGAATTTGAGATTATTAAAATACACGTACGATATAAATCGTTGTTTAAATGTCCAGAGTTTTTATATTAAAAAAAAAAAAAAAAAAAAAATTCAATCAACATTTTTTATTGGTTTTTTCTAATTTAATTTTTTATTTATTTATTTATTTATTTAAATTATCGTATCTCATTTCATTCAATTTAATATATTCTTATTATAAAAGAGAAGGGGAAAAAAAATTAATTGAATTTTTTGACAAAAAAAAAAAAAAAAAATCGCTACCTTGAAAAATGAATCCCCAAAAACTCTCTGTAGTAGTGACTAGGATTGCAGGATGAGCCAACTTTCTCGCAAAATATAACTACCGTATTTACTATTTTGCTATCAATGAATAAGACGGTTCACGTACGGTTTCGTAAAGAAAAACAGCCGAAAAAGATATGTGCCAGATCTATCAGATTCATGGTTCGCTCCTGGCGGGTCCAATCTTTTTCAGCTGTTTGAATTACTAAATATTAATTATATAATGCATTCGGATATAATTCTACCAATTAATTAACGTGTATTTTTTAAAATTTGTTTAAGGTCTTTTTCGACTCCATGTCTATAAATTTCAATTGATTGGTTGTCAATTCAAATGGAACTAGGGTTCAAAATCTATATTGTTTATTTATGCATTCTGTATTTGGTGAATATATTGCATAAAGTTGCATATTCAAAACTTTTTGAAGATTTTTCTGTAAAAGTTTTATTTTATTTTAATTTTTTAATCGATTTTCTCAAAATTCGCTCCAACGATTTTGATTAAAATTCAGAAATCAATTATTTTTTAGATGTTTTTTAAAATGTATATTCTCATTTGGCCTTGAAATATGTTGAAGCACACTTTACTCTTGTACAGTGAGGGACAATATTAAGTCCCACCCATGCTTTTTCTACTTGTGATTATTTCATTGTTTTTAAAAAAATATTATATATTTTTTAATGGAAACTTTCATGGTTCAAATCTAGACAATTTCCAATAAAGATTTTTATTTTCTTTTATAAAAGCAATGAAATAATCACAAGTAGAAAACTCATGGGTGGGACTTAATATTGACCCTGACTGTACTTCATAGAAAAGAGGATAGGAGAAATAGTTGCCATGGTAACAAAATATAAATACTTTCCCATGTTTATAAATTTTACATCTTCTTGAATTCTAATATATCGACCAAAAATATATGTCGACACAAAAAATCTGGTGTGACAAGCACAGAACACAACTTTCGATTACCGAAGGTAAGGGAAAGTTGTGTGCTGAGCGATTAGTCACTCCAGATTTTTAATTTTGAAAAACTAAAATTTTGCGTTAATCCATTTCTTTTGGAGAATTTTATCGCATATTTATTTTTTTCTACTTACATTTATTAAATTTTTCCGTTTTTTTTTTTTTTAGGATATAATATGAGTGCTTTTAGTTATTTTTTGGGCGTGTATTCGCTTTTAATTTTTGTTAAATACTCACTAAGATGTAGTTTTCTCGAGGAGAACACTTTCGATTAATTTTTTTTTCCATGTTCCCTCAGCCTTGAAGACTTGATAAAGGTCTCTTCCCTTTGACACCTGTTCCCCTTCCTTCTCTCTCTTTCTTTCTCTATCGTTAAGCAGAAGGAGGATTAAAAATAAAACACATCTTGTCGGAAATGAATATTGCTTTTTGTTTCATCACTTCTCTCGGCCTCTAAAAACACATCTATTTATTTACTTAAAAATCTTTATGATGATAATCTGTAAGATGTGATGACTTTTTTTTGATGGTTGTGGTGGGAGAGGGCATCCCCTTTTTTACACACACACACTTCGACATTGGCATAGTGGGTCGGCTGTCTGCTTGCAGAGCTTAACTTCAGACAGGACGAGTCTTTGTCCGTTCAGATCGGAGTCTGCGCGATGTTGCCAGATCGCTTCTTCCCACGCCGACCGGTCTATCTTGTCCTCTTCTTCGTTTTCATAAAATATACAAAAAAAAAATCTCTTTTTTTTTTTTTTTTAAAAAAAAAAAAACCCTTTCTTCTTTTCCCCCCCCCCCCCCCCCCCCCCCCACCCACACTCTTTTTTCGCCTCCCCACCCAATAAAATAAATATAACCTACCATTATTAATTAATATTTAATATGGGGTTCAGGCATTTTTATTTTATCCATCTCGTATCAAAAACGGTTTAATAAAATCATCGAACCGCCCGCTCGGACCCCAACTCGTGACATATGAGAGTGAGTAACCCCCCCCCCCCCCCCCCCCGAAAATAATTCGTAGAAAAAAACTTATTTTTTTAAATTAATTAAAATATAAAATAATCAATTAGCGAATGTTGGAATGAAGTTTATTTGTTTTACTTTCTCTTATCTCTATATATGTTAATATATAGTACAGGTTTTAAGGCCCCATGAATCCAAAATAAAATGGTTTTCGCGACATGGTTTGTCTGTCTGTGTTCAATTTTAAGCATGGAGGAATTGAGCTACGAGGTTGGGATTTTATATTTAAGTTAGACACCCTCCTGGGGCGTGATAATAAGCTTTCGAACAAAATTGGCCAAAAAGTACTAGTACTTTACTGATGTATTTTCTCAGTTTTTTTCGATATTCTCAAAATTCGCTCCAACAACTTTGATTAGATTTCAAAAATCAATTGTTTTTTAGGTGCTTTTTAAAATGTATATTCTCATTTTGCCTTTGAAATCTTTTGAAGACCTCTTTACTCTTGTACTTCATAGGATGGATAGTTTCCATTGTAACAAAATATAAATATTTTTCCATGTTTATAAATTTTACATCTCTCGAATGTACCGTACTGTCTGAAACTAAATATATGTCGACACAAAAAATCTGGTGTGACAAGCACAAAACATACCTTCTATTACCGAAGGTAAGAGGAAATTGTATGCTGTGCGACTAGTCACACCAGTTTTTCTCTCTAAATTTTACCCTCTCTTTGCAGCAAGTGAAATTTCTTTCCTAAGTGTATTTCTCTGGATCCCCGGAGTTTTTCAAATCTTGTTTTAATTTATTAAAATATCTTATAAAAACAGTTATAAGATTATATAAGAATTTTATAATTACTATAATAGAAGTAGGCCCTATTTTTTTTCTTACGTTGATTTTTGTTAATTTTTTTCTTCTACGCTTATTATTATCTATCTTCAAAACAAAAATTATTTAAAAAATAGAAAATTTGGAAACAATTATCTAAATTAAATACTTTTTTAATCAAAAATCGTAAAAAATAATTCTCTATCATTTTAATGAATAAACTTTTTAAGTTAAAAAAAAAAAAAATTAACCCAGAATGAAACAAAAGAAAATATTTTAAAATTACTTTAAGATTAATTAAAGGTTAACTATTTTTTTATTTTTTGGAATTAGTGAAACCACTCTTGGAAATCCAGAGGGACTCATTTTCAATAATCAAAAAGGAAAGAATTTATGCAAATTAGTTGGAAAATTTTTTTCGGGAGGTTTATTTTAGATGATCGGGCGATAGTCCACCCCCTACCCCCTCCCTCCTCAAATAAATTTTATAATTTCTAAGTCTTTTAGAATGTTAATTTCTTTATTAATTTACTTATTACTATTTTTATTGTATTTATTTATTTTTTGTTTCGGGGAGGATTGAACTTTCCCCTTTAAATCCTTCCTCCCCTACTCACACACACTATCAATATTAATAAGGAAAACATTTTTTTCAGAAATACTCTGTTTCAAGAGGAGACATTTTTGTTTCAATTTGTTTTATAAGGGCGCTGAGTTATTGACGATTGGGATGTAGGAGCTGGTCGTCATTTTGAATATAGAAATATAATGAATTGATAATTCATTCTATTATTAGGCCTATAACTTATTTAAACGTTATTTTAATTAAGAAAAATTCTTCCATAAAACGCGAACAGACCAAATTTTTTTATTATATTTACTTGAGAGATTTTTTTTTCCTAGGATAAGGTGAGAGACTATAATCTTAACAATCGTAAAAAAAAAAGGTAATTTCGATGATTGCTTTTGAAATTAATAATTTAAATTTCTTTATAATGATGAAGGAGAGATAAAAAAAAGAGAGAGGGTTCCCAATTTGTAGTAAATTATACTACTTGTAAAGTACACTATGATCGAGAGAGAGATGGGCGATTTTGAGGGCTGCCTGCCCTCGCGGTTTGCGGTTTGACGCCGCGCGCGCGCCTCAATTGAGAGCCAACAAACGAAACGCTCTCTCCTCTCCTCCCCTCTCCTCTCCTCCCTTCTCCTCAATGCACACACAGATCATCATTATTATCATCATAACCTTTTTATTCTTTTTTTTCGAATAGAAGATAAAAATGTTTGTTATTGTTTAAAACATGAGATTTTTTTTTTTTTGAATTGATTTGTTGATAACAATTTGAAAGCCATTAAGTCCTTCAGGGTAGATATCACGCAAAGCATTTTTTTTTTATATTTTTTTGATCAATACCATTTATACCAGCTTTAGTCATTGATTCGAAATTTTTTTTTTATATTTCTTTAAATATTTTAACTAAAAGTAATTTACTTGAAATAATATTCAGTATAAATAAATGCATATTTAATTTGATCGAGTCATTAAATAAATTTTATTCAATTTGATAAAAAAAAAAAAATAAATAGTGTATTTCTATTTGCTCAATCTTCTGATATTTTGCGCTTGTTTTATCAAATTTTATTTTACTAGCCACGTCACTCAGCTTAAAAATAATGATATAAAAAATGCCCTTATAGTAACAGATTCGCAAAGCGCTCTATCCTCTCTAAATTTAAAACTTTCGGCGAACATCAATAATATTCAGTTTGAAATATTAAGTACACTGGCGGATCTATATAAACGAGGCTTTAACACCAAGCTAAAATGGACTAAAGGGCATAGCTCCTGTCAAGGAAATTTCATTGCGGACTATCTGGCAAAACGAGCAGCTTCAACAGGAAAACTTCTTACAACAAGAGCCCCATGGCGGGACATAATTCCACAATATAAACAAACAATCAAACAACAATGGCTATACCACTGGACCAGTAGCTCTCAACTAAGAGGATCTGCTCTGGCACGTATCAAACCTGCTCCATCTCCTCCCTGGTTCTCTTTTTCCGACCTAACAAGAAACGAAATAGTATTATTTAATAGGCTCCGAATAAATCATACTCGCTCTAACGCTCATCTACATAGATTCAACATCATATCCTCTCCGCTATGCACATGTCATCCAGTACCGGCCACACCAGAACACCTAATCACAGAGTGCCCTCTCTATTGTGCACATCGAAGACAATTAATTGAAAAAATAAAACCAAACTTCCGGTCTCCGCCAACTTACCTGGAGCTCCTCAAAAGTTCATCGGACACGGTCATCAAAGCCATAGCCAACTTCATCAACAGCTCCAAAATCGCCATATAACTGCTGCAAAACTCCACGCTACAGGATTTTGAAATATTTATTTTGTAATATACTTTTCTTATTAGGAATTTTACTTTTAAAAATGTTCTTTGTATAATGTTATTGCTAAAAGTTTTTTTTTTTTTTTTTTTGTTTGGTTTTTTTTTTAATATGTTTTTTTATATGTATTTAATTTCCTATTTATTTATTTTTTATATGTCATTTATATGTATATAACTTTTATTTATTTATTTATTTTATTTTATGTTTTTTGTATGTATTATATATAATTATTGTATTTTGTGAAACTGGCAGGAAGACCGCTGGTCAGGAGCCAAATAAATAATAAAAAAAAAAAAAAAAAAAAACGTCACTCAGCTTTGTTTCTTTTCTAGGAGCCCCTTATCTGACAATTTTAATAAATGATTAGGCAAACCGCTCAAAAAAAGTCGTATAAGAAATAAATAAAATAAACTGTCAATCACTTCAAGCGATCAAGGAGGCAAATCTCTTCGCATAAGTTGGCGTTAGGGATCTTGAAAATTGAGCCAAAAAGCCCAATTTACAAAAATATTACGAAAATTTGCCAACAGATGGCAGGCCTATATTTAAATCTCATGTATATGTTTAATTTTCATTGATCTTTTAATAATAGTTTATAAATATTATTACATATTATATATCATTTATAACAGCATAAAAATATAGGCTTATAAGTGATCAGATAATGCCGTAAGATAACCAGTCCAGCCATCTATCGGCAGAATGCTCTACTATTTTGACGTTTTTTTTTTTTATTACAAATCATCTAAACTTACTTTAACTTTTCATAATCCATTAAAAAAAAAACCTCAATGAAAAATTCCTTATAATATGCTAGTTTTTTTTTAAGTACGTTTAGACGGCACTTCTACTCCCTCCTAATTCTTTTGGTTAAGTTTTTAAATTAAAAAATCTTAATGTGTTTATTTGTATTTGCCGAATGAATTAATCAATAATTTCTCAAACATCCTATTTAATAAAATTTTGTTTATTTTTTATTATTATTTGAATTTTTAAATTAAGTAAATAGTACTATAAACTTTTTTTTTTATTCATGAATCAAAGAATTTAATGTCTCTTTGGTCCACTTTGAAAATTAATTTAATATAAAAAGAAAGTGTATGAGAAAGAAAGAGAGAGAGGGTTGAAGAGTTTTACGAAATGAAACTTATTACTTAGGATTTCTTTTCGTGTGCGCCTCTCCTCACCCTCAACTTCTTATTGCATTGTATATACTCACTTTAACTCTAAGTGGCACTTAAAGTGTCAGAGAGTGAAATGCATGTCAGTCACTGTGGTTTTTTCATCAGTAAAGTAATAGTAGTAACTGGCCAAGACCTATCAAAACCAAAAGAAGAACCAACAACCAGTGAAAAATTATTTAAAAAAAAATCGTCAACATCGAAATTTTCTTTATGCCCTTTAAATTGTTTAATCTTTGTATATATATTGATTATATTCGTTCCCAGTTAAACAAATTAATTTAAAAGCAGCCCCAGGGCTCTTGACCTATGCCTCAGAGGTAGAGCATTCACTTCTGGTGCCAAAAGTTAAGGGTTCGCACCCCTTCCTAGGAGAGAAATTTATTTCACTTGAATTAGATACTAATCAATTGAAATAAATATGGATGGCCTCAGAAATTAAATGAAAAATTATTAAATTTTTTAATTGTTGGTGTTTCTACACGATCTATTAGGAGTATACAATTTATTTAAAAGTTTATGCATTATTACGAAATGTGACTTTGAGGTGAATGAACTTAATTGTTGTATGACTAGAAATCTTATGAATTTAGGCCCAAGCTTTGATGAGAATATAAAACAGAAGAGAGGAAAATGTGCCTGTCTAGATTTTCATCCCTCTTTCAATTATGAGTTTAAAAAAAGTCCAGGAAACTGAAAATATAAAAATCTCATTTGAAAACTTGCGATATGCTTATATATTTATACGATCAAAAAGGCAAAATTAAAAAGACAGAGAAAGCGGGATGTAAAATAAACAAATATTTCTTCAAAACTGTGAAGATTTTAATACTCAAGAACTTGTATTTACTAGATCATTCAAAAAATTCGTAGCCTGACACATTGATGACATTCCTTGAAGCAAAAATATTAATATATCGTTGTTGGAAAAGTCCGTCCTTCATGAGAACACACCAAATTTATCTTATCTTGTTAGATCTGACCAGCTGATTAAAGTGACTTGTTCTTTATTTGTTTAAATAAATGTATAACTTGAAAGTGATTGAATATTTATTTAAATAGAATTGTCACGGCATTGTCCCCTAACACAGGAGTCGACAACCAATAGATCTTTTTCAAAATAAATATCTTTAGTCTCGCCCCGTCCAAAAAAAAAAAAAAAAAAAAATTCCTAATTCAAGGCTTATGGCGGGCCGCAGATTGCCAACTTCTGATCTAATAATTCATTAAAAGTCTTCTTCCCGTTAAATTCATTATTAAATCACATCTCTTTCTTTAATCAGGTGTCTGAACAAATCTATTTGACAGACCAATTAATTTATAGTGTGTTCACATGAAGGACGAATTTTCTTCTAACATACGATTATATGTTACAGTACAGGCTACAAAATTTCTGTGGTCAGGAAAAATTAGTTATAAGTTCGTATTAAACTTATTAACAAGATATCACTAGTAACAAATTGTAATATTGCATAATTCTTAGCACAGAACTCAACTTTCTCTTACCTTCGGTAAAAGAATAATTCTGTGCTTGTCACACCAGATTTGTTGTGTCGACATTTAGTTTCCTATGAAATACAAGATTAAAGTATGCTTCAAAAGATTTCAAGGACAAAATAAGAATATACATTTGAAAGAGCATCTAAAAAATAATTGATTTTTACTTTTTTGAATTTTAATCAAAATCGTTGGAGCAAATTTTGATAAGATCGAGTTAAGATCGAGCTGAGTCTTAAGAATAAGAATTAACCACATATAAATTTATTAATATTAGATGGATAATTATAAAAATTTTCATAATCATAAATAGGTTAAGATAGAGGTGAATAATCTTGAAATTTCTTATAAAAGAAAACTACATCGTCAACAAAATCTATTATAAAAATATTTGTCAGGTTTGCATTATATTTAATGAAACTTCAGTATAGGCTGCTCAGTCTAGAGCATCATGTTATTTTAGATTTAAAATATCTTAAAAGATTTATTAGTATAGGCCTATAATCAAACAGTAAAAAAAAACCCTTTTAATCACATTTAATATTCTCACCCCACACCTTCACCTGTCCATTAGGCAATAAACCGAATAAACAAATTACTTTTCAGAAACATTGAATTTTAAATTAACAAGTTAAGAAAAGGTAATGGGCAAAAATAATGTTTAAAAAAAAAAGGCGAACCGATAGGAGAAGAGAGCAAAAAAACTTCAGATTGGTTTTTTAATTATATAAAGCTAAAACTAATTAAAACATCATTTAAAAGGAAATTATTTTTTTTCCAAAGTTTGGTCTTTTTTTTTTAAATACTAATTTAGTCAATTTTTATGACGTTTTTGTTAATTAAATAGACCAAGAAATTATTTTACTTTTTTTTTTTAAAGCAAACTTCTTCTCATTCTCAATTAAGGGGAAAAATACCTAAATGAGTAGTGATTTAAATTAAAAAAAAAAATATGGTGTGACTGGTCGCACAGCACACAACTTTCTCTTACCTTCTGTAATCGAAAGTTGTGTTCTGTGCTTGTCACACCAGATTTTTGATGTCGACATTTAGTTTCCGACAGTACTGATACATTCGAGATGTAAAATTTATATATGGGGAAATATTTATATTTTGTTACCCTTTAGCAACCATTTTTCCTATCTTTCCTATGAAGTACAAGAGTAAAGTGTGCTTCAAACAATTTTGAGGGCAAAATGAGAATATATGTCACATTTGAAAGAGCATCTAAAAAATAATTGATTTATGAATTTTAATCAAAATCGTTGGAGCGAATTTTGAGAAAATCGAAAAAAAAAAAATGAAGAAGTGCATCAGTAAAGTACTAATACTTTTTGGCCGATTTTGTTTAAAAGCTTATTTTCACGCTCTCGGGGGGTGTCTAAAGGCTGTTTCACACGTAGCGTTTTCAGGATACATTGCATGCGATATGACGTCACTGCAAGCAGAGCCAGCACTGGGATGCACTCACACGAGACATACAGCCAGCGAATAAAACTTGAGCTGTCAAAAATTATAATAATACGTATTATTATATTCACATGGCTCAGAGGGAGGGGCTTATTTAAACATGATGAGTTTGGAATTCTAAGGTTGACGCAAAAGGCCGAATGTTGCCCTCTGGTGGTCGCCTTTTTTTTTTTTTATAAAATATTTCAATAAAACGTAAGCTGTCAAAATTAAATAACCTCACTTTTTGGTTAAAGCAGCCATTTTGGATGACGTGAAAAATCCGACTCTGTGATTGGTCGATGCATGGGTTTGGAAAAAAGGCATGCAAAAAAATAGAACATGTGGAATCAGCCAAAAATCCATGTAATCAGACGCTAGGTTCATAAATGACGTCATATCGCATGCGATATAACAAGAAAACCCTCCGTGTGAAGCGGCCTTAAAAAAAGTTAATTGATTTAATTGATTTTAACTTAAATATAAAATTTCATCCTCATACCTCAATTTTAAAATTGAGCACAGACCATGTTGCGAAAACCACTTTCTTGGATTCAGGGGACCTCAAAACGTGAAGATCCATCAAAATCTCGACATCGAATTTTTGACATTAATCCAATACTTTCTCTCTTTATATATTAACATATATAGAGGCAAGAGAAAGTAATATGACTATCATAACAATCATAAGTTTTTAGAGAAGCTCTTGATTTCGATAATTTATAAATAAATGGGCTGAGAAAATTTTTCCTACCAATCGTAAATGAATGCGTCAATAATCACATTTAAGAAACTTAAAAAGTAATTTATCTTATTTCTAATGTATTAGAATAGCGAAGTTTTAAATTCGTTTAAACTTTCTAATTATATTTATCGTTTCTCTAAGAGTTTAACAAAGGATAAATTTTTGTTTTTCCTCTCTCGTCTATATCAATTCCTTTTCTTCTTCTCTTAGCTTATTATTATTATTACTACCTTTTCTCAACACAAAGTGTTTTTTTTTTTTTTTTGCCTCTCTAGTTCAATTGTAATCATTTTCTCAATTTGTTGCTGACTTGAAGGTGATCGCTCCCCCCCCCCTCCTCACTCTTGTGCTGTCCTCTAAAGTGGATTACACTATTACAATAGTCAATTTATGAGCCAATCAAGTACGCGGGGCTAATTTAACGCGTGTCCCGGTCGCTTTGATCGTAAATCAACACGGATTATGATATGGCGGCCGATTTAATGTCCTTAACTAATTGCCAATATAACTAAACTCCTCTCTGTACTTGGTTGCATGCTTTTGTATTCATGTATGGGTGGGCCTGGTTTGTTCATTTTCAAACACACAAGCCTTATATTGATATTAGATAATAACATTATTCTAATATCCCCTTAACGCCATAATTGCATTGCAAAATGTGTGTAGAGCCTCTTGTGAATAGCATCCCAAGCTGTCATCTGATCGATTTGTAGGCTTAGGCTTATATAGATTCTCTCCAATCTCAGCTTAACAAATTTGTTGAGGCGAATTACGAACTTTTAGGGAAGAAATTACGTTTGTTAATTTAAATAATTACAAAGAATCTACAAAAAAAAGTTGATTTTTAAATATGAAGGAAATGAGCTACGAGGTTGAAATTTTATATTTCAATTACCCTCTCTAAGAATTAAAATAAGCTTTAGATTTTAAAAAAAGTCCAATGACAGAGCAACCACGATCTTAAGGGGGTTCAGGAGCGACGTCTAAATGTACTTAAAAAAACTAGACTATTATAAGGAATTTTTCAATGCGGTTTTTTTTAAATGAATTAAATTCGTAAGAGATTATTGGGACATCGAACCATAATTTTTTTAATGACTTATTAAAAAATTATCGTAATTAATTTTTTTTGTTATCAAGAACAAAAAAACAATCAGTCCCAATAATCTTTAATTTTTTTAAATTTAAAAATGAATTTATTGTTATTATTAATCACATATTAATTAAGAAATTTTTAAAATAAGCTTAGATGTTTTATTTAAAAACCAACTGTCAAATTAGTTCAACATTCTTGCAATAGATGGCATGCTAGTCAAACAGACGATATAGTATTAGCCTATATCTGGCCTATATTTATATATTTTTATGCTTTTATAAAAGATACATAATATATAATAACATTTATAAAGTATTTATTGTTAAAAGATCAATGAAAATCAACCAAATGCATTAAATATTATTAGCTACCATTCTGACATCTCTTGGCAAATTTTTGAATTACTTGATTTTTCGGGCAACTTTTTATGACACAATACGCCATCTTATCGGGAAAAACATGCGTAACACCTTCGCCCCCGTTCCCCCTTAACGCCATCTCTTGGCAATATAAAAATAACACTTACCTTTATCTTTTACTCCTCTTAAATCCTGATATCTAAAATAAATTTTAAATTGAAAAATAACTCGTAAGAGGCTACAAAATAAGTTAGAATTGCGCTATGTGAAAAAAAAGATCAAATAAAAAAAACAGAAAAATATTTTTTTTCCAAACTCCCCTAAACGGGAAGCGCCACAATCTAAAATTAAAAGAATGGAATGAATATACATGAAAGAACTTTGTTTTAAGGGAATTTTTTTTTTAACTTTTCGAAAAAAATTTCAATCTGCGTGCTAACATGCGAAGGGATTGTGCCTTTTGAAAAAAGTTTAGATTCTATTTTTTAACCCCTTTGCTTTTTTTGGCGTTTTACCTTTATATCTTTCTCTCTCATCTTTTTTTTAGAGCCCCTATAGGGAGGGATTCCCCAATATATTGGAGAGGGAATCGGTTTCCCTTTTCTTATGTTTAAAATTACCAAATAATTTGTGAGCACATTATTTTTGACAAAACAATTATAAACCAAATTTAAAATTTTTATGCTATTATTGTAAGATCTTAATTATTGAATATTATGTACTAATGTCTTAAATTATCACCGATATATAATTTTTTTTAACTCGAGTTATTTATTTAAATTACTATTTTTTTTTTAAATTGTTCATTATTTCCGATTGTTCTTACAAGTATTTAGAGTAATTTTGTTTCAATTCATTAAACTGACAATAATTTTCTTCCTAAAAGTGTATATCCGGACAGGTGCGCATTTTTCAACTTTCCTTAAAAAGGGAAAAAATTATAAAATTTTCACATACAATTAATATAAGCTACTCGTCTTATTATTAATTTTGTTTGTTTTAAATCGAATTCGGCTGATTATCCCGCCAGAAATTGTTTTTTTTTTTAAATTTATTTTGCCTGTTGGCCATAGGCCATCCCGCCAGTTTTAACATTATACAAATATTGTACATTAATACATAATTAAACAGAATACAAAAACATTAATACAAATTACACTTCAAACATTTCAAAACCACTGTTAGAAATAATAAACACATTACAAGAACATTCATACAAATAACAATAATAGACTATAAATAACATCATACAAAAACACTATTACAAAATTTTTTTTTCAAACTCTTTTCGGCTACAGAGGCCATTTAAGAGTGATTAATTTATTTATATATTTGAAAATACATAATATCGATGGCTACTGGGGGACGTTCCACACGCTGATTGCTCGGGCTCATCAATCCCGAGTTTTCGCCGCGCTTGGCACGTTGCCAGAAATTAATATTTACTTTCTACCCTATATAGTTGGAATTTTTTTTAAAGTCCAAAATTAGAAATACAGCAAATTTTTTTTTTTTTGCTTGACTCATCTTCCTAAGTCCTTTACCAAATTTAATCTTTAAAAGCTTTTAAGTCAATACAAAATTTATTATTTTCGTTAATAATAATTAATGTTTTGCTTAGTCATGCGAAATTCCTAATTTGAATTCATTTAAATATATTTTCAAATAAATTTTGCATGTAATAAATTCACACTTTCCATTATGACATTTGAATTAACAGAAAATAAGTAAATCCAAAAAAGTTCCCTCCATTAATTAGTCAGGAAAAAAATTAAAAAGGAATAAAGAATTATATATATCATGTGTTGGTCCATGAGGTAATTATGAAAAACATATAACCAAGTATTTATTAATTTAAATAAGCGAAAAATGTAGGTACCGCCGGGAGTTGCGTTTCTCTAGTAGACTGAAATCAGCGATCTATCATAATTTAAATAAGCGAGTGCGTACTGTGGTCCAGTAGTAGGGCATGTTGAGCGTAAATCGACGGGGGGGGGGGGCAAGATCCGTGGTGCAAAATCTCGCCGAGCTGTACCAATACTTTCTCGCTTATTTATATTAATAAATACTTGGTTATAGATTTTAAAAAATTAAAAAGGAAATTTGTATGGCTTGACTATCAAATTTTTTGGGTTATATTATCCATATAAGTTATACCGGTATATGGAATAAATTTTGTTTCATAAGTCAATTTTTGAAAACACCAAGGGGTTTAAGGGAGAATAAATTAATTTTGACCAAATTACTAAAAGACTAAATATAAATAAGGTGATTGAAAATTTGAAAATATTTATTTTTTATTCTTCGATTATCAATATGGACATTGTCATTATTTTTAACCTCTCTGTCGGTAGGGTTTTAAAGATTTTTTATTTTTTTTAGACTTTTCGGATCTGAGACCATATAGACTTCCTTATTGTGAGTGACCATTTATGGCAATCCAAATATTTAGAGAATTAATTATTATGAAATTTATCAAATCTTTTGGTTGCCTAAATAAAAGGCGCTTCTTTATTTTCGAACGGCAATCCAGAAGAAAAACAATCGGTAATGAAGAAAACTTTATATAACAATAGAAACAGCCACTTCACAAATCTTCAACTATAAATAAAAAATCTGATGTGACTGGTCGCACAGCACAACTTTCTCTTACCCTCAGTAAGTGAAATATGTGCTCTGTGCTTGTCACACCAGATTTTTCGTGTCGACTTTTAGGTTCCGAGAGTACAGAATATTTGAATTGAAGATGTAAAATTTATAAACATAGAAAAATATTTATATTTTGTTACCATGGCAACCATTTATCCTATCTTTCCTATGAAATACAAGAGTAAAGTGGTCTTCAGAAGAATTTAATGGCAAAGTGAGAATACATTTTTAAGATATAATTAATTTTTGAATTTCAATCAAAATCGTTTGAGCGAGTTTTGAGAAAATCGAAGAAAAAAAAAAAAAAAAAAAACTGTAAAACTACATCAGTTTTTTTTTATTAAAGTATTATATATAGTATTATCGTTCTAGTCTTTATATAAAATTTTATTCCTTTTATTCGTTTAGGAACAAGCGTAGTATTTTTTATGAATTAGATCATATCCTTTTTAGCTCTTGTTTTGGACTCGGGGATAATTTGAGAGATAAATTTAGGTCACTCCTGCCTACCCTTAATATGCGTTTTACAAAAAAAACTGACGTAATGGAATGTTTTAGATATTTTTCTCAATTACAGCGATTAAAAAACTGTAAGAAACATTCAGTTTTTTTTCATGCAGACCAATTTTATCAATTGAATAGATTTGAGATGATGAGTTATATCGTGTTTTATAAAACTCAAATTTATTCATTTCTTTTCATTTGTTGTATATTAATTAGGAATTGTTCATAAGAATGTCTTTTTTTATTTTTAGAAGGGATGTTAAAAGAAAAAGAGCAGCCGATTGCCTGGTCCGGTCGCCACTTGCCGTTTTAATTTAATTCGCTACTCTCCTGTTTCTATAATCAAAATTAAAATTGTAAATAAGCCAAGCCTGGATTGGCTTTTAAAATGGAGCCATTTTGTGTGTGTAAAGAGGACGGGGGTTGAGTTGAGGGTCGAGGTGCACTTTATTCCTCCTCTTTCTACTCGCGACCTCACCAGATTTTGTATTTTCTAAAAGTCCATTTGAATGGAAACCTAAATCCTTGCCAAAGGTACTTTCTATGACCGAAAGATTAGAGAACAAAGAGAGAGGTGGGGGGAGATTTTATTTGCGAATTCTATATCTTTATATTCTCTTTTGTTTCATGGCATTTAATGAAATTAATTTTTTTTTTTAGACCGCTTTCATTTTCATTTAAAAAGATTTTTCAATTAACATTTTGTTTAATCATTCATTGAGCTCTATTTTAAATTAAGAAACTTTATTTAGATCACTTTTACGAGCCCCTGGTAAATATTTTACCAACTTTTTAATGTTATTTATCACAGAACATTAAAACAAACTTATGACTTTTAATGAAATTTATTTATATTAGCTAAATATCTTCTCGATGATCTCGTATTAAAATCAGTAGACTTATCCTTAATAAATCCATTTTTTCCGCTTTTATTCATCTAATCTTAATAATGAAATTTTTTTTTATAATACGTCCATCTTTATTTTACTTGAACTTTTGATTTTTTTGCTTAACCTAATTTAACTGTTATTACGTCGTTTATCAACGCGTTAATTAACGTTTTTAATGATATCTGAATAGATAAATAGGTTTAATTAAATTGGATAATCGATAAATTTTTCTTTTATCAGAGAAAGTTGAAATTATTTAAAAACCTCTTCAATAAATAGAGCAGCCACAATTTTTTTACTTTTTCTCAACTATTAAATGTAATATAAGCTTATATAGAGAAAGTATTGTCAAAATTTAGATGTTGAGATTTTGATGAAAATACACGTTTTGAGGCCCCCGGAGTCCGCTGGTGGTTCTGTGTTTTTTTTTACACCAGTTTTTTTGTGTTATTAAAATAAATTCAATTATTATTTTGTTTTTAGATCTTTTTCGGTAATGAAGTCCAGACCCTCCATATCTATTTATTTCAATTTTTATATTTAAGTTAGATACCCTCCTGGGACGGGACACGTAACGCGTACCTTTTGAATAAAATCGGCCAAAGAGTACTAGTACTTTACTGATGTATTTTTTTTCAATTTTTTTTTTTCGATTTTCTCAAATTTCGCTCTAACGACTTTGATTAAAATTCAAAAATCAATTATTTATTGCAGCAATATTCCTGCAAATTGCAAAGAGGCAGACAGCAATATTGCAGCAGTGTGGCTGCAATATTCCCCGAGGGGTTTAATACCCAGACAGCTCGAAATATTGTGCTGCAATATTGTAGCAATGTTGTCGTTATTGTGCAAGATTTGCAATATTACTGCAATATTCCAAGCTGTCTGGGCGATTCAGTGATCGAACTTCATGTTTATTGAGATAGAATTGAATTAAATAAATTTTTATTGGACTATCTGGGATCCGAACCCACTCCCATTGACTTTTCATATAAGCCAATGATTTTTCAAATTTCTCCACCTTGTAAATAGATGTAATTCACATATTTTAATTTATCATGGTATTGTAATAAGGCTGGACTTGTTTGTTTATCTATTATCAATACAAAATTGTCTTTAGATTCTCAATGGAAAACTTTTTCAACACTTTAATGAATACGGTAAAACTTATATTACAACATTCTTAAGGACAAAAACTTTCATTATCTCTTAGTTAAGCAGCAAAACAGACATAATTTTTTTTGTAATATTTGACATAGCTCAGCAACACTTAATATTAATTAAAATTAATGTGCCATAAGTAGGAGAAGAAAACGACATCTTTTTCTGATAGGATATTTCGTCACAAACAAGTCAACTGATCGTCTCGTTTTAAATGCTTAGAGAAGACCTTTTGTGCGTGTTGTTGCTTGCTATATGCATGCTAGGCCAACGTTATGATGGATCATATATCACTGAAAAAAAAAAAATATTCATGAAATTCTTAAGTGCATTTAATGAATTTGCTAATAAATTTATAGTCACGATATTAAAATGACATATTACACACGTTATTCTTGTAATTCTATCTAGATCCTGTTTTATTTTTACTTTCTCTTACCTATATATGTTAATAAATATTAGGGTCCGACCGAAACAAGATTTTTAGCCGAAACCGAAACCGAATATTCGGCCTCAATCTTAGCTTCGGCCGAAACCGAAACTTGTATTTCCTATAAAAAATACATTTCATTTTACCTTTTTTTTTTTTTTTTTTGAAATTTTTCCCGCCCTGCGGAAAATTTTTTTCCCCTCCCGTGAAAATCATTTTACCTTTTTTTTTTAGGGAGACTAAATTTTTACCGCACCTTTTCCGCTTTTGCAAATCATTTGACCTTTTTTTTGCATGCGAGTCTCATCCCATCTTTTTAGACTCAGGTTTCGGTCGGCCGAAAGTTTCGGCTACTTTTTGGCCGAAACCGTAACTGAAACCGAATATCGTTCGGTTCCTAATAAATATAGAGAGAAAGTATTAATTACCTTGATGTCAAAAATTCGATGTTGAGATTTTCTTGGAAATGTTTTGGGGTTCCCTCAACCCAAAAGAGTGCGTCTCGCAAAATGATCGGTCTAATTTGTCGTAGAAAAAAATTTTCAAATAATTTTTCCAGCACCTCTTCTTTTTAGTCTATTTTTAACTTCGCGGAGGGGGCTTCCTCGTTTTTTGACATGAATGCAATATTTTCTCTTTATATTTATTAACATACAGTATACGTAGCTAAGAGAAAGTAATTCCACATTGCAGAAAAGGCTCTAATCCTACCTAAGGATATTCTTTATTTTGATTCTTCATATTTGGCTATTTCTTCAACGTTGACACTCTACATTTTCTGTTGACCCTTTGCATCTATTTTTACTTTCTCGATGTCGAGATTTTGATGGATATACACGTGTTGAGGTCCCCTCAGTCCAAAAAAGTGGTTTTCGCGACCTGGTCTATCTGTGTGTCTGTGAACAAAATATCTCATGAACGAAAAGAGCTAGGAGGTTGAAATTTTTTATATAAGTTAGGCACCCCTCTGGCACATGACACCAAGCTTTTGAACAAAATCGGCTAACGAGTACTAGTACTTTACTGATGTACTTTTTAATTTTTTTTTCGATTTTCTCAAAGGTCAATAGAATGTTATGTGCTATGCGACCAGTCACACCAGATTTTTTTTTAAATATTCCACAATTAAAATAATAATAAATTTTTGTTTGTATACTTTACGCCAAATATTTAAATTTTTTTTTTTTTTAAACAAAACAAATTGACTTTTAATAATTTTATAATACTTATTTTTCTTAACGCCATTCTCAATTCTTAAAAAAAATATTATTATACACTTTTCTAAATTATTATATTTACATATTTTATTCCTAATTTCCCTATATTAATATTTAGACTAGACTGATGTACTATTATATATAAATATTAAAATAAATTGTGTTTTATCTTTTCAATCTTCTCGGTAGGGCCTAAGGGCACAAAGACAGCTCTGGGAGAGGAGGGAAAGTGAAAAGAGTGGTATGGGGGGGGAGCGGGGAAGGAAGAGAGAGTTGGGGGTGGAATGTGGTACAGGGGGTTAAAAATGCAGCCGCTTCTCAGATCAAAGGGGATGATAGTTATGCAGATGAGGGGCAATTTGGTAATCTTGGCAGCAATGACGAGGGCTGAATTATGCATTGTCAATGCACTCACATTGCTGCACAGGAGTCTGCTGTTGCATTTGCATTCAGCGTACATTTCCAATGTCTCAAAATAGTAACATTTATAACTTTAAAAGCACTCTTTGAATAAATAAAATTGAAAAAAAAAAAAAAAAAAATATACCAAACTTTAAATTGTTAAACATACTTATTTAAAAATATCCAACCAATTTAAAAAATTAATCTGACGTGAAGCGCTAAAACTATTTTTTCTATGTTAATGAATGTTTAAACAAAAAAAAAATAACAAATCGTTATAACAATAATGGGGAATTAATAAAAATCTTACTACAGCATAAAGATAGTGACAAATGTCAATATTGATAATCTTAAAAGCCAAGGGTTCGGGTTCGGATCCTAGGTAGACCGATGAATATTTATTTAAATCAACAGGACACCAATAAATGTCCCTTGGTCACAAAAATCGTTATTATTATATTTGAGTAACGTTAAAATCTATATCAGAGGCTTCATTTTGGAGAGGGCAGGGAGGGTTTACCCTCCCCCCCCCCAATCATTCTGTTCTATTTTATTTTATCCTAAATAAAATATTTAAAAATACAGTATCCCCTCTACAAAATTAAACAAATTTGGCCAAATTTGAGTACCTGTAAGTAAATTTTAAGAAAAAAAAGTTTGCCCCCCCCAAGAAAAAAATTGAAATGACGCCAATGGTTTATATGGCCTTAGATGCAGAAATATTTAAAAAAAAAATTACGTTTTTAATATTCTTAGATAGGCCCTATATCGATTAAATAAATATTTCATTTTTTTTTTAAATTTATATTTGAAATTTGCTTTGGCTTGGTCCACTCTAATCGAAAATATTATTTTTATTTTAAGTAGGTTGACTATTAAATCCTTTTGTTACTATCGCGAAGTGCAGCAGAGCTTGGCCTTGCTTAACAAGAATGATCTCAGTGACTGTTAAATCAGGGCTGCATGCTATTATTTTTAATCTGATTTGATTTTCGTGGTCTTCATTATTGAGTGTTGACTAGCAGCGCTCGCAGCGCCATCACTTCCCTTGAACTAAGTATTTCTATTGTCGCGTTGCCTGTTAGAATGTCATTGAGTGTGTTCCATCATTTAATTAAAAAAGTAATTATTTTAAGTGAGTGAAATTATTTAGTGTATGCATAAATTCGTTCCTGAAATAACCAAGAAACCTCTGAAAATCCTTCTTTGATAATTCCTTCAAGGTAAATAAAATAATTTCATCGTTTTAAAAGCAACGTGACGTTTCTCAATAGTTAAACTATAGAACCAGCATCAATTGCACGTATTCCCTTACTAAAACGAATAGATCTTACCCTGTTTCTGAAGTCTTACCATTGACAAATACATTTTATTTCGTTCATGTTATCAGTTAACGAAAAATCTATTTATAGATATTATATTTTTTTTTTTACCCATATAATGTTAATATATATAGGAGGAAGTTGTTCAAAATTCGTGTCGAGTTTTGTTCCCTTTTGTCCCCTGACAAAAAGTGGTTTTGCGACTGGTCTGTCTGTTGTATATCTCAAGAACGAAATAAGCTAGGAGGTTGAAATTTTATATTTAAGTTAGGCACCCCCTGGGACGTGACACAAGCTTTTGAACAAAATCGACCAAAGAGTACTAGTACTTTACTGATGCTTTTTCAGTTTTTTTCGTTTTCTCAAATTTGCTCCAACGATTTTTTTAAATTCAAAAATCAATTATTTTTTAGATTCTCGTAAAATGTATATTCTCTTTTGTGATTGAAATCTTCTGAAGACCACTTTACTCTTGTACTCCATAGGAAAGATAGGGGAAATGGTTGCCATGGTAACAAAATATAAATATTTTTTTCCCATACTTATAAATTTTACATCTTGAAATTCAATGTATCGTACTGTCGAAAACTAAATACATGTCGACACAAAAAATCTGGTGAGACAAGCACAGACACAACTTTCGATTACCGAAGGTAAGAGAAAGTTGTGTGCTGTGCCCAGTCACACCAGATTTTTTATAACAAATTTTCATCGACATCTTTAGGATTTTATTTTTTATATGGACGGACGGTGTTATGCATAAAGGAACCAAGCGCCATTATTATTTATTTATTTATTTTTAACTATATTCTTCCTCCCTGCATGTGACCACTGGTCTTCGGACCTTATGCACCCATTCCAAAAAAAAAAAAATAAATGATCGAAATTGAGTTACGACCTCCATCTTGTAGAGAAAAAGAAGATCTACCTCTTTATTTAAATCACAACATTATTATTACTTTGTGCACTTTTTTTTTGTATAAAACAAGAAAAAAAGTCATTGGCATTGGGTTTGTTTACAAGTGTGCAAATGAAATGCCCTTTAGGCCTATCTCAGATTTAGGTTAATGGCGCTTGGTTCCTTTATCCATAACATTGTCCATATATTATATCAAAACACAATTTAATTTATTTGCCCTTAGAGCTGACGTTTCGCCCCTGTTTAGAACCATCTTCAGAGCTATTAACAGAGCAATTGATTACGCTTAACTGCACTCTCTTTAAATTTCAATTCTCCCTACAAATAATAAATTCAGCTATAAAAATCTTCAAATATATCATTATTATTTGTTTGTAGTATAGTCAAATTTTTGTTTTTCATTTATTTAATAAAGACTCTAAAATTCTTTAATTCTTTCACATACAAAATTAAAATATCATCATGTCTTTGACTAAGTAATGTCTAATCTCCCCAGTGAGGGAGATCGATGTCTTTTTGAGACCTGATTCAAATTTTAAACGATTTTTCATCTAAATCTCGTTTAAACACATTGTTAACATAACTCTTATGAGACCTTTTAAAATCTTAAATTTACTAACACTTTCTCACTCTCTCTCTCTTCTTCAAAATTGAAATATCTTCTGGTATATAATTTAACGCTTATAATTTATCAAATTCCAAGGTCTTTCTCTATACTCACACACAATGCCAAGGGCGGAGTATATGGGATGAACTTCAATTAATTTGCCGTTCCAATCAATTTAGCTAAAGAATACAGCACACACACACACACACACTTCCACAAAGCAAAGCAACCCTTTCCCTTTACTCTTCGGGAATCTCGTCAATCCAGCCTAAGGGAGAAAGGGAAATTTCTCTTCACTCGGAAAAGCAATCCCGTTTCATCCTTTTTTTTAATGTTCATTCGAGCTGTTTTCAATTTGCATTTCCTATCATTGTTTGTCTGTCCATCCTCATGGTCATTACGTCGAATAAATGAGTTGAAAGATGTATAAGGGTATGTTTGGATATTTTTTTAATGATCATTGTCATTTTAGTTTCCTATTGTTTTTTTATTTAAACCTATAATTATTATTATAGTGCATTTCATTCTTTTGACTAGGATCATTTCTTTTGTTATTCTAGTGATATTTCCTCACTATATTTAATTAATATATTTAAGGTCTTGAATCAATTTACCTTGGTTTACTTATTTTTAATTGAAATTTATTTATCCACTCGGCAATACTATCTCTTAAAGATGACGATCCTCAACCAAGTTTTATATAGAATTATAATGTGGCAGCATCTTATACCTATCAGTTGTTCGGTATTTTCAATAAAATAAAGCAGATATTTATTTTATTTTTATTAATTCAAATATTGACCAACTGAATTCGTTCTAATACAGTTTCGAATTTTTATAATTCATCATCAGGGTCTAAAAATATAAAATCGTTACATTCAACTTTATTCTTTTAAATATATTAATTTTATAAAATAAATTAACTATGTTGACTTATTAATATAATTAAAATAAAATGAAGTTGAATCTAACGATTTCAGTTGCCCAATGTTTGAATTAATAAAAATAAAATAAATATCTGCTTTATTTTAGTGAAAACACCGAACAACAGTGCTACGATTAACTATGTTGACTTATTAAATAATTAAAAAAATGAAATTGAATCTAACGATTTAGTTGCCCAATGTTTGAATTAATAAAAATAAAATAAATATCTGTTTTATTTTAGCTTTAGTTTAGCTTTATTTTACGAATAAGAAGCTGCCACATTATAATAGCCTACTATCTGTATCAGCCAAAAGTATCTATTGGCTAGAGACAAGGGTGGATTAAAAAAAACAAACTTTTTTTCGAAAAAATGTAAAATTTAAAAAATTAATACTTAAAAATTTGATTTGTATATGTATTTTTTGAAAAAAAAGAAAAAAAAAAAAAAAAATGTGGGGGCCCCCCCCAATATAAAAAGTTTTTGATTGGTTAATTAAGGCATTTGAAAATTTTTGTCTATATGAGCAAATATTCATGCATCTGTGAGTTGGTTGCATAGTTTAAATGCACTTGGGCTCTCTAAGATAGGATGCACTGCTAGATGGATACTTTTGACTGATATAGATAGTAGATCCCCTCACTTTCTTTCTTCAAATTTTGGCACTCATCTTCTTGTAACTCCCCCATTCCCATGAACAAAACCAATAAACTTAAAGTAGAATATTTAAATCAATAAAATAAATACCATCAGATGCCTGTTTTGATTAATTTTGACATTTATATTAATAGTGCAATGAAAAATACGAAATTTCTCTCCTGTTTTATAATCTGACAATGATTAAAAAGAAAAAATAGTGTTGATGACAAATAAAAGAGAGAAAATTTGTCTTGTGGATGTCAAAAGACCAAAACATTGCCAAAATACAAAATAAATGTGGTCAAAATAAATTAGAACGCTAACGTCTTTTCAAACTAACGGATCACTGAATTTTTTAAGTATAATAAATATCACTTGATTCTCTTTTTTTTTCTTTGGGTTTTCGAAAGTAATATTATCACGTGCCAAATTTTTTATATATATTGAATGCTTCATGAAATCTATTATATGGGGCATCTAGGGCGATAACGAGCGCGATTTAAACGAGACTCTTGGTGGTGAAAATAAGAAGTTTTTAAAATGGTAATAGACGATGTTTATTTAATTGGAAAATGTTAATGAAGATTATTTTCTATTTACTTCGTTTATAAAATAAATTTTTTTTTATTCGCTTAGTCCTAGTAACCCAACGCCCACAGATTGAAAATACTAGTATAACAACTAAAAAACTCTTCTCATTTCAAAATATATTATTTTTTAAAAAATATTGATACAACTTGTTTCCCTTTCCCATCCTTTTTCTCTCTCCTATCTATTATCTATTTTCACTTTTCTTCCATTTGGTACGTGGCTTGCTTACTAGAGAGTACATTATCAAAAAGGGACAATATTCCCTCACCTCGCCCTGTCCCTTGTTCCATTTCCATCTCTCTCTCTCTCTTTTTCGAATGATGAAAAATTCACGGTCAATTGGCCGCTTCGGCCAGTGCCTATAAGTACCATCACTTATTCAAGGGTAAATTAAAGTCCCCCCTACCTCATCCCCCTTATATATATATAGAAATAGACGCACGCGCATCCCTTCCTCCCCCTCCTCCAAACATCCCTCTTGTGTTCCTTCGGAAACGTCCCCTGTTCTCATTCTCATCCAGGAATCAATTGCTATGTGGCTCCAGCCTCAATTGAAATCCTTAATTGCTTCGCTCAGTTTACTGATGACACGGTGTCTAAAATACGGGATATCTATAGAAACAGATAGCGGTTATTTTAATTGAAATCTAATCTTCCATTAATTTATAAATAAATAATTGTCCCCCTTCCCTAAATCCCATTAAAATATATAGGTAGACTACTCTAATAAATAAATGAATCTTTCTTTAACCGGAAAAAATGCAAAAAGTTATTTCGTTATTCAATTAAATCATTATTAGAAATTTCTAAAATTTTTACTTTCTCTTACCTCTATATATATGTTATATATATATAGAGAGAAAGTATTGGTTTCATGTCAAAAATTCGATGTCGAGATTTTGATGGATCTTCACGTTTTGAGGTCCCCTGAATCCAAAAAAGTGGTTTTCGCGACATGGTCTGTCTGTGTGTGTGTGTGTCTGTTGTCTGTGTGTCTGTGAACAAAATATCTCAATAACGGAAAGAGCTAGGAGGTTGAAATTTTATATTTAAGTTAGGCACCCCCATGGGACGTGACACGAAGCTTTTGAACAAAATCGACCAAAGAGTACTAGTACTTTACTGATGCACTTTTTCAGTTTTTTTCGATTTTCTCTAAATTTGCTCCAACGATTTTTTTTTAAATTCAAAAATCAATTATTTTTCAGATTCTCAATAAAATGTATATTCTCATTTTGTGATTGAAATCTTCTGAAGACCACTTTACTCTTGTACTCCATAGAAAAGATAGGAGAAATGGTTGTCATGGTAACAAAATATAAATATTTCGCTATACTTATAAATTTTACATCTTCAAAATCGAATATACTGTACTGTCGGAAACTAAATACATGTCGACACAAAAAATCTGGTGTGACAAGCACAGTACACAACTTTCGATTACCGAAGGTAAGAGAAAGTTGTGTGCTGTGCGCCATCACACCAGATTTTTAATATACTCATTTTATTATTATATATAGCCATCTACCGACAAGTTAAATTATTTCCTATCTCAAAGTCTTCCTACTGCGTTAATTTCTAGCTAATGAACTAATCCTTATTTCTCGTTCGATCCGGTTCCTTTTAACCCCTTCTATGCTATGGAGGATGTCCTAGTTAAAGGAGGGACTCCCTCAGCAACGACTCCTTTCGAAGAATGCATCACTGAGAGGGAATCTTCTTTAAGTCCCTTCCACAGGACGGGATGTCACAGCAACTCCCTCTCCTCGTAGAGTTGCCTGAGGGCTATTGTGTTGAGATCCTATATTCCAATCCAGTATCTGCTTAAGGATTTGTTTTGAATAAATATTTTTGTTTTTTAATGAATGACACCCAGTAAGTGACCACGGATCTTCTTTGCAGAAACCGACACCCTTGCCTACAACACTAGCGAGCGCCTTAATATACTCAATTAAAGGGAAAAACTTAAATAACAATTTTTATTTGAAAGATTTAATTATTTCATTTTATATTGTAATTAGGTTCTAACTGAAACAAGATTTTCAATCGAAACCGAATTTCGGCCTCAATCTTAGTTTCGACAGAAACCGAAACTTCGGTCGGTTCCTAATTATAATTAATTGATGAATAGTGAGGAGGCGATTAGCCAGGGGATAAAGCAGTTAAGCTTATAATTCTTAGTTGAAAAAAACTCGAGTTCAAATCCCCTCATGGCAAAATATTATCTAACTCTTTGTGAGATGCCTCCTCCTGAGGAAGGAAACGGGAATCCACCTCAGTATCATTCCCATGAAAGTTACCTCTCAGAAGTAACCACAACGTGTCAGATCTGACACTAATGACTGAATTGAATTTTTGATGAATAGTGAATAGTAAAAAATTGGATTTCGTCCAAAGGACATCATTAAGCCAGCGTTATTGAAATATAAAATAGTATATAGACTACATGGTTTTTTTGCTTTTTACTATTCACTATTCATCAATTAACACAACAGACAAATGGAGTATTACTTTAAACACATATAATTAATTGATTTGATTTTTGATAAAATACATAATGCAAAGAATAGATAAATATTTTCTTATACATTTCCTATGGGAGAAATCGTAAATTTAACAATTAATAACTCAAAAAGTCATAAGAATTTCGGGACGAAAATAAAATTTAGTTTCGAAATTTCCAAGGAAAGTTGCCCAAATTGACCGTGATTGACAGATTTAAAGAATTATTTTAGTAATTTTTTGATAAAAACTAGACAATCATTTTGACTAAAAATAATTCCAACTGATTGCCTAAATCCTTCAGTAAAATACACACTCAACACATTCCCTTACCAAGTTTTCCATTAATGGGCTCAAAGATTATAAATAGCTTCGTTTCAAATAAGATTATATTTCATAGAGAATTAATCAATAGCGATCTCAAACCTCCCACATAAAAGAATATAATAAGTAATAAAAATCAAACAACACACATTCCCAAATCTTTTGTATAGGGAGGTAAAAATAGTGAAACAAATTAGGATGACATGATTTAAATAAAAAAAAATAAGACAGAATGTATATTTAGAAAAAGAAATGAAGACGTCTTTTAGAAATGAATGAATGACTCTCGACCTCCCCTCTAAATATTAATAGAAAAACATTTTTTTGTCTATCCAACCATGTTTCATCTAGATTTTTTAACTAATAATATATTACTCTATTTTAATAGAGGCACTAATCAAATCATTTAAACTTGTTGATGTATGCCCTATTTGGGAGGCTTTAGCTAATGATCCATGAATATAAATATTTTTTAATTAAAAAAAATCTGTTGTGAACAGTCGCACAGCACACAACTTTCTCTTACCTTGGGTAATCGAAAGTTGTGTTCTGTGCTTGTCACATCAGATTTTTTTGTGTCGAGATATATTTAGATTTCGTCGATATACTGTATTGGAATTATATTGTGTTACCATGGCAACCATTTCTTCTATCTTTCCTATGAAGTACAATAATAGTGTTCTTCAAACAAGTTTGAGATCAAAATGAGAAATTGAAAATGAAAAAAAATTGAAAAAAAAAAAAAATGTTTTTTAAATTTTTTTTTAGCTAAATCGAAGCCAAATAAATAGAAAACATTCAAAAAATAGCGCTGATTATTATTTTATAATATTAAGGGTTGATTAGGGATGAGATAGATGAAGGGTTGATTATTTAAGAAAGGCCTTGGAATATTCCAAATCACTTGTTGACATTTTTTTCCATCTCTAAATATAGTTAGATAAGAGCAAAAGGTATTTTTTTACTTTTAATAAAAAGGGAATTGTTATTTTCATCTATTTTATTTCAAAACAAAGAGAGAGACGAATCTCTCGTTCATTCGAGTCGAGTGCGTTGCCGGGATGCAGGCGTTGCTCTCTTTTTTGTGTTTAAAGTGAATCAAAGTGAATAATTAATATAGTGTAACCCACCCTGACCTCACCGTTAACCAGCACACCCTCTTGAGTGCCTTATTAAAGGTAATTATTATGCATTTTATCTTTGAAAAAAAAAAAAAAAAAAATGATAGAAATAAATAACTTGACTGCGAAAAACGATTCTTTTGAATATGAAATTAAATATTTTGTATTTTACTAAGGGTAGAGGGTGAATATAAGTTGTTGAAAGGGGGGAGGGGAGTGTGGTGTAGGTGTCATTGAAAAAAAATTAGTTTTTTATTTTTTATCTTTTTTTTTAACACCTTTTTTTCTCATTCACACTCAACACTCACACACACATTCACACAGTCTTTTCGGCAACTCAGGCCATATAAGACTTTATACGATAACCGTTATTAATTAATAATATACATATTGGAGGTCCCGACATTTCAATTTAAGCCATTTGGTATCCATTTCGGACTGCCAGGGATCCGAGCCCCTCGCATTTCCTTAAAGGGGGGGTATGCCGGGGGGTTAATGCCCAATCCCCTATAATGCACAAAGATATATACTTTTACTGAAAAATAAGTGCATTCCGTTTGAGTTAAAATTTATATTCAATATTTAGCAAATACGTAGGATAGTGGGGTAGAAACATTTTAATGTCATTCTCAAATTTCTTTTAACTGGGGCGGAATTAATTTTTGAAGATTTCTCAACTCTCATAAACAGATAATAATAACACAAGATAACTTAAGAACCCATCGAATCCATTGCAGAATTTTGTAGGGATTTTTTTCATTAAGTAGAAAAGTAAGATATGATTAGTCCACTTAAAATTTTACTGGGGTGAGTTACCGCATCTTTTTGTATATAGAAGTAATCTCAATTAGGATTTGAATTTTTACTTTCTCTTACCTATATGTATAAGTTAATATACATTTATATAGAGAGAAAATATTGGATTCATGTCAAAAAATCGATGTCGAGACTTTGATGGATATACACGTTTTGATGTCCCCTGAATCGAAAAAAATGGTTTTCGCGACATGGTCTGTCTGTCTGGGGTCAATTTAAAGCATGAACGAATTGAGCTACGAGGTTGAAATTTTATATTTAAGTTAGACTCCCTCCTAGGGCGTGAAAATGAGATTTGAGAAAAATATTTTTCTTCAGGAATGAAAGTTAAAAGAAAACGCAACCAGAATTTTTTCTTTAAAAATATATTTTAACAGCTTACGTTTCGGCTTTGATCAAAGCCATCCTCGGAGCTGTTAGTGGTCATCCGAGGATGGCTTTTACCAAGGCCAAAACGTAAGCTCTTAAAATATATTTTTAAAGAAAAAATTCTTGTTGCGTTTTCTTCTAACTTTCATTCCTGATACAAATTCCACCAGCCATAAATTACCCGTATACCAGCGTTTTCCAGACTGTGAGGCGCGCCTCCCTAGGGAGGTGCGGACTAGTCTAAGGGGAGGGGCGAATATTGCACACCAGGACCATTTTTCCAAATTATTGCTAGTTTTAATATAAATAAGAATAAATAAAAAAAATATTTTTATAAAAATTTATATTTTTTAGCATTCAAAATTTTTGTTTTTGTATTATTTTATAAAATGGGGGGGGGGGGAGGCGTGATAAGATTAAATATTTTTAAGGGAGGCGTGGTAATATAAAGTTTGGAAACCACTGACTTATAGTCTTTGGCTTATTTTATTTATATAAAAGCTTATTTTCGCGTGTCATAAAATTCCATTCTCGTAGTTTTTTGTTCTTGAAATATTTTGTTCACACTCAGGCAGACAGACCATTTCGCGAGACCCTCTAAACGTATATTTCCATCAAAATCTCTAATTTTTGACACGATATATGGAATATATTCACTAATCTTGAAAAATAGGCAACATGGTGAATTTTCTTGCTAACATTTGGGAGGATTAAACTTAATCCTAAATAGGACGCTAGATTATATATTTTTTAGATAAATAAATATTTTTTGTTGAAAGTCTTGAGAGAGAGGTCTTAATAAATAATAGGCTAATGTGAGTTGAGTTACTATACAAATTAAAAAATTCATTTTTAATTAATATAAATAAAAAAAAAAATTATCTTGAATTCTAATATATCAGCGGAAACTAAATATATCTCAACGCGAAAAAATCTGGCGTGGTAAGCACAGTACGCAACTTTCTCTTACCAAAGGTAAGAGAAATTGTATGCTGTGCGACCAGTCACACCATATTTTTTATTATATTTTCTTAATAACTCGTAGGTTCATTAGAGAACTTTTAAAAATAAAAAGTAAAAAAATCTAAATATGGTATTTGTATTTTCACAAATTCCATCTCTCTAATAAATGTCATTCCATAATAAATGTTAAATTTATTCCTCAACAAAAGACTGATTATTCTCTTATTTTTATCCCATAATAATAATGATTAATAGCTTGTAAATTTTATAAAATTTTCAAAATAAACTAAAACTAGTTAAGATTTGAAGATAATTTTGATGTCGTTGATATTAAAATGATGGATTATGAACGAGGACAATAAATTTGGCCTGAAACGTCTCTGATGAATTAACCAAGCCGAGTTGGTCTAAAACTCCTCTATAATCAATCAATTTGTAAAACGTCCAGAATAATCATAAAGGAAATTTTAAAATATTTTATATAGGCCTATAATAACTTGATGTTCGTCTGTCTGTTCGTTGATGACCAGCCAACTACTGTTCAAATTTCGAAATAAAATTTTGAACCTTTGTAGAGATCGTTATGGAAAAATATTCAGGTCCCCGATTTCCCTATTGAGGAGGCTCAAAATTTTTTGAAAAAAGTATTGGATTTATGTCAAAAATTTGATGTCGAGATTTTGATGGATATACACGTTTTAAGGTCCCCTGAATCCAAAAAAGTGGACATGGTCTGTCTGTCTGTGTGTGTGTCTTTGAACAAAATATCTTGAGAACGAAAAGAGCTAGGAAGTTGAAATTTTATATTTAAGTAAGGCACCCCCCCCCCCCTGGGACGTGACACGAAGCTTTTGAACGAAATTGGCCAAAGAGTACTAGTACTTTACTGAAGCATTTTTTCAGTTTCTCAAAATTCGTTACAACGATTTTGATTAAAATTCAAAAATCAATTATTTTTTAGATACTCTTTAAAATGTATATTCTAATAAATTGATGTTTTATGACTGTGGAGATTTACTCAGGAATTCGCAGTGACTTTGCAGCCAGGAGATTAAATAAAAAAATCTTTTATTTAATTTTTATTCGCCGACGTTTCGGTCGTCAATATTTGACAATATTTGCTCTGACGAAGGTCGTGATTGGAGACCGAAACGTCGGCGAATAAAAATTAAATAAAAGATTTTTTTATTTAATCTCCTGGCTGCAAAGTCACTGCGAATTCCTGTGTATATTCTAATTTTGTCATTGAAATCTTCTGAAGACCACTTTACTCTTGTACTTCATTGGAAAGATAGGAGAAATGGTTGCTATAGTAACAAAATATAAATATTTTCCCATGCTTATAAATTTTACATCTTGAAATTCGAAATGTACCGTACTGTCGGAAACTAATCATAGGTCGACACAAAAAATTCTGCTGTGACAAGCACAAATAACAACTTTCTCTTGCCAAAGAGTCAGAGAAAGTTGTGTGCTGTGCGACCAGCCACACCAGATTTTTTTTCAAAAAACCTCGTTTTTAAGCAAATAAGTCAGGCATTGATGTATAAATACAAAAAAAGCTATATGAGAAAAAGTAAGATGATTGAGGGTTCGTCGCAGGCGGGCCCGAGCTAATGCGAACGGGGCTGCGCGGCTAGTAATTTTTTTAATTTTTTTTATCTGATTTTGTAATCTTCGATAGTTATTTTAATATAATTATGCATATGAATAAATTATCACATCAATCTCTCGTACTAAAAAAAAAAACCTTTAAAATTTAAGAGAATAGATAGATAAAAAGATACCCGTAGTCGTTTTATGGCCTTTAACAAGTTACTCAAACGCTCTCCCTCACCCCTCTCTCTCTCTCTCTCTCTTTCTCTTTCTCTTATCAAATCGATAGATTATTACTTTCATTTTCGCCATATCTTAAAAGCGAAAATTGTACCTCTTCCGCTTGTTATGGAGGCCAATCATGTAGGTTTATCTCTCCGACCCCCCATCCCTTCTTTCTCACCCTCTTCTCTATCTCTTATTCTAAAACACTATGCGCAAGTCGTTGGGCTCCCATACAAGCAGGCAGTCCCTCTTACATGCAATCGATACACCCCCGGCGGCGGAAGGCGCTCCACTTCACAAGGGGGAGGCACAAAAAGAGGGTATGATCGGTCTCTATCATTATTTTAGTGACAAATTGGATGACACAAAGGGAGGGGATTAATCAACGAGAGAGAGTGAGAGAGAAGCAGAACCGTTGTTTATTGACTTTATTTCAATTGCATCTTTGAAAGACTAAAATAATTAAGAAATTTTATTAAATTAACCAAATTTTAGAGATTTGAAAGTTTACTTCTTTAAAGAAGTAAATAAAATATTTATTTAACAGCGAGACAATGAATGCATAATCAGTTTCGGTTCGTTAGTTGGCCATCATCAGGTCTATTAATACAAAATAGATCATACCCTCTTTTTCTGCCTTTCTCTTGTGAAGTGGCTCCTGTGGGTGAGAACATGTCAAATAAATTTAAGGTTTGTTCAGCATGTGAGGCTATAGAGACTTTCAAACAATATAAATATATGGTTCAGGCACATTTATTTAAACCATTTGGATTTAAATAAATATTTAACAGACTGCCTGGAATCCGAACCTCTTGCCTTTTAAGTTTATCAATATTGACATTTGACACTATCTTTAATCTTTTGGACACAGATGGGGGAAGGAAATTTAACATTTGATTTATTATCTATTAAAATAATATATGTAGTTCTAAAGTGTTGTTTCAACCGTAAATAGTCTTGAAAAAAATTTTAATTTTTTAAAGAAAAGAAATTGTTAATTGAAGAAAATTTTTTTTTCTTAAACCAATGAAGTTCGTGGCTGTTGAATTATCCAAAAGAAAGAGGAGCAGGGGCAGCCAAAAAAATAAAGCCTCCGATTTTCAACGAACTTTATTCTTACATCATCAGTCTTTCAAAGTGTGTATGTCCCGGAGCTGTCATATGGGCACAATACATTCATTATGTATTATATGTATGGGCGAGTTATCCATTTAACTCATATAATACATAATGAATGTTACGGCTATTTAGGCCCAGTCCTAATTAATTGATAGCCAATTTAATTTGAATAAATTTTTTATACAATGGCGTAGTCCTGAATATTGAATTTAACTTTTAAGTAAAGAGGAATTGTAAGAACAAAAAGCCTGGTTGATGTTGGCAAAAGAGCTTCAAAGAATGTGACTATAAAAAGAATTAGTGTACTTCTTAGATAATAGATTTATTAAAACCTTCGGTTTAAGCCATCTTCAGAGCATTGAAATAATCATAGGCGTAGCCAGAAATTGTTGATGGGAGGGAGGAGTTCAAGAAAATGTTTTCAAACATTTGAAAAATTTAAGATTATTATAGGGCATTTATAAATCTTTTTTTCTAAAGTAAATTATTATATTTTACTTCCTCTTACCTATATGAAATATATAATTTGTATTATAGAGCTTAAATATCTAGTCAAGGCTTAGGTCCCATGGGAGGGGGGGGTTTGAACCCCCCAAAATCCTCCCCTGGCTACGCCTATGGAAATAATTGTATATATTACTCATGCTACATTAAAAAGAAAATAAAGTAAAATTTATTGTTTACGTAAGTACTGCATTAATTCTTTTTATTGTCACAATTTGTGAAGCTCTTTTATCCTCATCCAGGCTTTTTGTTCTTCCAAGAGAAGCAAACTTCTGATTCTACTTCTTAAGAATCACTTTTTAAATATTAGGTATGTCACTAGATGTTATGCAAAATCCACCTGTGATCCCGATATGTTTATAATTCCTGCAGGTCAACCTTTTACTTTTAGTAAACTTTATTTTTAAAAAATACAAGCATTCATATGTTAATGTATTCAATTATCGCACGATATTATAGGTTTAATTTTCATTATTTAAAGAAGAGTGAAGTAAGTTTAACCTCTAATTTACTTTTTTTGTTTCAGCCATTCATTCACCAGCAGTCGGAGTTTTTTGGTCAGCAGCAGAGCAGTCCTCCGGTGAGTAGCTAGTCACTTCGTTATTAGCTTGTACATTATAATCACTATAATTGTAATTTGAAATAATGATATGGCTCATGTCTTTTAATTATATTATCCTATTTTATTTTTTAATTCTCTTTGAAATAAAAAAAAAAAAGTAATTTCATTTGAGAATATATCATTTATTATTCCGAATGAAATTATTAAAATTTATAGCACAAAAGCTATTATGGAATTCATCTATTAATAAAATTATAAAATTATTATATACTTTGGTTGGTGTGTTGGCCTCAAATTTAAACCTCGCCGGTGTGATTCTCGGCTAAATATTTCACTATTTACACAAAGTAAAGGATTTTTTGTCCTATTAGGCCTTTATGCATTTTTAAGCTTTTTTTACTTTTTTATATGACGATTTTGAACTGAACTTGAAAGACTAGGAAGGAATTTCTTTCATAATCTAACCTCTTTACTGACATATTCTAATTTGACGTTTTTGATAAATTAATGATTATTTCATGAAGTTTTTGGGTTCATCTAAAATTTGAGTAAATACAAAATGTAGCTCTGATCATGCCCTTTAAGATTCGTTAATTAAAAAATGATTGGAGCATGTCGGAATGGTGAAAAATTAATCTTTTCAAATTAGATACTTTCTTACTAAGTCTAATATTTGACTAGTTATTAGGTGTCAAAAATAATAATTTTTTTAAAAATTCATTACAAGAGATATTTAATCAGATTTACAGATCTGGCCAAGTTTTCTGTTTCGGTCCTCACAGCCATCTTCAGAACCTTAAATGTAAACAATAATACAACTTTGTAAAAAAAATATTATTGTTTACATTTAAGGTTCTGAAGATGACTGTGAGGACCGAAACAAAAAACCTGGCCAGATCTGTAAATCTGATTAAATATCTTTTGTAATGAATTTTTAAAAAAATTATTATTTTTGACACCTAATAACTAGTCAAATATTAGACTTAGAATTAGTAAAAAAACATCTTTTTTGAAGATTTTTTTTTTTTGTTTAATGTCTTTTTTCGGCATCTAGATTTAGATTTTTTTTTTTATTAGTTTGACATCTCGGTCATACCTTTTCCGATACAAAGTGTATACAAAACAAACGTCCCTATTTATTTAAAATGATTTGTAGTCAATTTCCAATTCAGTGCCTGCTTGAAGATTTGTTTACATTCATAGAATACACAAATACAAAGAATACATAAATATTTCTCTATACATTTCCTAATTTCCTAACTTTAGGAATTAATAACTCAAAAAGTTATGAGAATTTCGGGATGAAAATAATTTTCCCGTAATCACTAGAAGATCCTCTTTATGCATATAAAATTTCATTTCAATTTTCCAACGGGCCTAAATAGAGCGTGACAGACAGACAGACATTAGCGAATTATATAAATAGATTGTAAAAATGCAAATTTTCAATAACTATTATTTTTATTTCGACCCAGAAATATATTTTATTGGTCATTTGATCTAAATATTTTTTGATTCTGGCCAGGCGGAGTGTTTTAAAACCTCCTTATACAATTTTATATTAATTTTTATTTAAAAAATTCATTAGTACAACCAACCTTTATTCTAAATAAAAAAAGAAAACTTTAAATTTGTCTACATATATTCTCTTTTTGTCTCAACTTTTATTCCAAAGCTCCTATAGAGAAAGTATATTGTAATTATTCTTTTTTTTTTTTTTATTAATAATAACATAATTTTTAATCTCATTAAACTTTTGAAAAAAAAAAATCGAACAACTCTTTAATTATAATAGGGCTTCGTTATTTTATTAAATTTTTTTTTTTTAAACTAGCTATATATTTAACACTTTGTATTGTATAAGAGAATATGCCTGAAGCGTTGTGTGTAGGTAGGCCTATATATTCTTCATTTATTCCCCATTCTAATTATAATTATCCAATTATGTCGAAGTCTTACATTGAAGATTTTTGTCCTGGTTGGGGGGTGGGAGGGAATCAATAGGGAACGAACGACAAATATTGGCCACCGGGACTTTACCAATTGTGTCATTAAGTTTTTCTAATTAACTTTTATAGCAGGGAGAGTGAGAGAGAGAGAGAAGGATAATTGCCAATTACCTGTTTCATTAAAGGATTCTTTCAATGGGTGTCCAAGAATTTGAAGAGAGCCACCATACGATTGATAATTGTCCAATTAGAGAGAGAAGATGGCAAAGGAGTATCCTTATCTGGATAGAGTTTAGGAATGAATATCCCTTAACTCTCTCGCTCTTCTTTAATTTATCTACGAATTTTTAAATGAGCAATTTTTCATCTAGAACATGTTAGAGGAAAAAAAAAAAAAAAAAGAAATTGAAAAAGTGTGGTGTGTAGAAAGACATACACCCATAAATTAAATCTGAAATGATTTATAAGCTAATTATTAAAATCATTTTCAACATAAATTAGTTCTAATTGTATTCGAAATTAAATAACATTTTTTTTTGTTTGATTGTGAAAGTTTTTAAAAATTTTTTTTTCCACTATTTAATGTGTTAATTGTTTTCGTCTTCACCTATGATGCTTGTGTTATTTATTAGTTCAAACTTCTTTTTTAGTTTTCTATTCCAAACAAATATCAAATAAATTTTCTAGTTGAATGGTTAGGTGTGCAGGTTTAAATTACTTTGATTGTAAAAGAAGAGTTTTTTTTTTTTGTTTCATTCATTTATTGCTCTCTAGCCTGGAGTTTCCGTCCTAAAAAGGACCTTCTTCAGAGCTGAAAGGCTGTCTTAAAAAATATTTCAATTTTTTTTCAAATAGTGTTAACAAATAAAATGTCTTCTTAGCCTGTAGGCTGTAGATTTTTAATTGAGAATAAAGAAACAGAAAATTTTAGTGAACCAGATCAACATATATTATTATTTTTTTTGATAATAATAATTACAAATACAGCGGAACCTAGATTAACGTGCATAATTCGTTCCAGAATCATACTCGTAAAGCGAAACACTCGTTAGGGGAAACAATAACATTCTCCTCATAGAGCTGTCCCCCATGACATAGACTGATGTAACATGCACACAAAAATTTTCCCCTCTCCTCGTCACTCGTTCTGCGAAACGTCACTCGTTAAGGAAGTCATTATTTTACAATTTGTTTTGCTCGTTATGTGAATTACTCGTTATGAGAGGTGCTCGCTAAGCGAGGTTTTACTGTATTAATAAAATACTTATTTATGTTTAACTGTGATTTATTTGTGAAAATTACAACGTTTCGGCCATTAATCCTGTGGGTTTTCTCAGGTAGCTCTTTTCGTTCCTGAGATATTTGAGTTTTGCTCACGGACAGACAGACCAATTTGCGGTACCCTCTTTTTTGGACCTCAAACGTGTATTACCCATGAAAATCTCAACATAGAATTTTTGACATGATCGCAATACTTTCTCTCTATTTCATATATAGGGTAAGAGAAAGTAAAACGACAAAATTTGTGAATAAAATAATGCTAAATTAAACATTTTTCCTAAACAATAAAGTGAACGTAACTCCGAAGATTAATACTTTCTTATAAATACTAAAAATTAAAGTACGATATTATTAAATTTTTTCATATAAAAGAAATCTAATAAATTAATTTCTTTTACGTCAGTGTTGACACGTATTTGTATTTTTCCTCAAATAATACAATTTAATTTTCTTTTCTCTTACACATTCCTTTTAAACAGGTATAATATAATAAATCTCTATAAACATAAATAAAAGTCGACTGCCTCCATTACAATAAGCTTTTGATCTAGAAAAATAATGATCCAAATGACCTATAAAAGTAAGAATGTAAAAACAAAAAAAAAAAAAAAAGAAAAGATTGAGTTGGGGGAGCATTTGCAAAATACATGCATCTATACACCTCAATCCATCATAAAGATCGGTTTGTGTCTCTTTTTCTATTTATTTATCAATTTGGTACAAATCCAGTTTTTATTATATCAAGAGAAAAGTGGAGATTCTAGCTGTTTGGTTGGTGGTGGGGGGAGTACAGGGAACTGAAAATGTCACAAACATCCTCCGGATATTTGCCTCGATTTACGGCAATAAATAAACGCATTACGACCCCTGCACCCCCTTTTTTAAGGGGTTGGGGGGGGGGGGCGCATGCACGTAATCGATTGGCGACCTAATGGGGTACGCACAGGCGCACTCATCAATGGCGAATTCACAGCCTACCGGTATTTAATTAAATTGCTTCATAAAAAAAAAGGTTAAGAGCCAACCAGTTCACCTTTTTTTCTTTTTGTTTTTGTCTTGGTTAGCGCCCAGAGGGGATCAAAGGCCGTAATTATTATTTTCTAACTTGTATATTATCTATTATCTTGAGAGATTGACAAGACACTTTCACTAAAAATCTGGTGTGACTGGTCGCACAGCACACGACTTTTTCTTACCTTGGGTAATCGAAAGTTGTGTTCTGTGCTTGTCACACCAGATTTTTTGTGTCCAGATATGGTTAGTTTCCTCGGATATATTGTATTGGAATTGTAAAATTTATAAACATGGGAAAATATTTATGTTTTGTTACCATAGCAACCATTTCACCTATTTTTCCTATGGAGTACAAGAGTAAAGTGGTCTTCAGAAGATTTCAATTACAAAATGAGAATATACATTTGAAAGAGCATCTAAAAAATAATTGATTTTTGAATTTTAATCAAAATTGTAGGAGCGAATTTTGAGGAAAACGAAAAAAACTGAAAAAGTACATCAGTAAAGTACTAGTACTCTTTGGTCGATTTTGTTCAAAAGCTTCGTGTCACGTTCCAGGGGGTACCTAACTTAAATATAAAATTTCATAGCTCTTTTGGCTCTTGAGATATTTTGTTCAACACACAGACAGACCATGTCGCGAAAACCACTTTTTCCAACTCAGGGGACCTCAAAACGTATATTCATCAAAATATCGACGGAGAAAGTAAAAAACGCCTTCAACATTATAGTTAGGTGACCCTTCTTACTCACACATTATTATATGAGAGAGAATTTGTCCCTCTTTGTGATTGGACACCTCCACAGATCGTAACGATTTCCTTCTTCCGATTGTTTTCATGTTAGAGTACATGCATTGCACATGCAATTGAGATGCCGGCTCCTCGCACGTGCTTTCTAGTTAGTAACAGATTAAATACCTTGGAAGCAAGTAATAATATACAAAACATTTGTTAAAATTCTAGAACTGGCTGGAATTTTTTTGCAGTTGAATTTTTTTTTATCAAACAGCCATTTGTTGGGTCAGGAAAGAGTAAAATTTGAAAAATAATTTTTTGACCTTCACTCCAGCCTGGTGCACAGAGAGAGGCTGCGGATGTGATCTCTTTTTTCCAGTGTATATAAATTTTATAATCTCTTTGGTTGTTTGTCTTCTTTCCGGACAGGCCAGTCAGCTAAACAGTGCATAGGTTTTTTTTTATGTCCTTGCTACCGAACCCTTTATAGAAAAAGTAAAAACAGTATCGATAATTTCCGGAGATCGTTCTTTGGGACTATCCATCCAAGTTTCGGGAGTACTTACGTTGCTTAACAACTTAGATCTTGATGGCTGTTGTTCTTCACCTAGCCCATGACCTGCTAAATGTGAATTTTTTTAAAAGTGTATTTCGGTCATTTAATTACCCCGCACCTATACTGGTATCCAAATTAGAAAAATTTTCATCGCTTAGGACGAGAACTCCTGACAAGTAGAAATTCAGTTTTATTATTAGATTGTGTAATGCTGGCTATCAATATTGTTAATAAGCAAGGTGTATATGACTTATATCATATAGGAGTGAGAAATTAAAATAATTTATTCAATAAAGAATAAAATAAATAAATTTAGAACCTGATCTCAGGATCTGTAGATCTCGGTCCTCATGAACAAAGAAATTGCGACCGCGTTTGCCATGTGTCGAACAATGTTAGTCCTATCGTCCACACAAATTTTAAATTACTAATTCAAATGTCCGAATAATTAAATAATTAACACCATTAATGGTCTTAATGTATGAATGGAAAAAAAAGAAAATATTTTCCTGGGCCCTTAGGCAGTTGCCTAATTTAGCTGCTTAATAACGGGTATAGAGAAAATTATTTATTTAAATTATAACTTAACTAATTAAATTATGTATATTAAAAAATAGAATCTTTTCCTCTATTAAATACTTAACTTTATAATTAAATATTAATTTTTATATTCTCTTTTTTTTCCACCCTCGTCTCGTTGTATAAATATTTTTTAATTTTAATTTTTTATTTCTTTTTAATTAAAATGCTCATTCTCTTTCTGTCTCAAGTTGAAAGTTGGTTGCCTCGTAGGAGAGAGAGACAGAGAGAGTGGATAGTATAATTTTCCAATGTAAACTTCTATTGTCTTTGGCAAGCAATTTCATTCAAATCTATTGTTTTGAAAATAAAATTAGATCTCTCCCACTTAGTTGTATTTGTATTTGTTTGAATTTCATTCAGAGAAATTCCTAATTTTATAAGATCACACTTTTTGTATTTATTATAGAATTTGGTGACATAATTTATTTAGAGGATGGGAAGACGTTTTCATTTCTAAATCAAGCTTAAGGTCAATCGGAGAAAAAATAAATAAATTCAGATTTATTTTTATATAAACTTACCGTTAAAAACTGCATAAGTGCCAAATAAATTTGTCCCTAAGGGCCTTACTAGTCTCTATCACTATATATAATCTTATGTGACAGGTTGGCCATCGTGGCAAGTTGTTCATTTGCTTAAATTTCCGGTATTTTTTTTTTTATTGATATGTCGACTCGTCTCTTTCCCTCTCTTTCTCACGTTCTTTGAAATCTAGCCAAAGAAATATACAGTAACCTACGTTAAAAAGTTGAAAATATTTAAATAATCTTTTCTTTAATTATATAAAAATAATTAATTATAATGGCATCACTTCGTTGCTCCAAAAAATTATTATATTAATAATATTGAGGAATTTATTAGACCTACTAAATAACTATATTCCCATAATTCTCTATATTCGCTAATCACTCGACTGTTTTAATAGTTTTCATTGATGGCCATTTTTTACTTTCTCTTTACTATATAGGTCTATACAGTATATAGGGAGAGAGAGAAAGAGATAGTATTGGATTAATTACGAATGTGTTTATTATTTTTTGTGGTTTGAATTATTATTATTATTTAGGGGAATTTTTAATTATAGACCACATTTTTGTATTAATTATTTATTTATTCTTGAGTCGGAGCAAGTGCACAGTACTTGAGAACGGCTGCAGAATAAACAGTCGAAACGTTGTACAGTCAGAGCCACAAGTGCCTGATCTCGATGCCTTGAGCTTAGGCAACCAATATGCAGAGGCGTCGGAATAGTTGCGTTAAAAGTAGCTTAGCCCCTTCAGTTGCATTAAAAGATATTATTTATTTATTTTAAAAATATTTATGAATTCTAAAATATTTTTATATTATAAATGAAATAAAATTAAAACTTTTTTTCTTATATTTTGTTACAGTTATAGTAGTATATTTTTGTACAGTTACATTTTATTACAGTATTTATATTTTTAATAAATAATAACAAAAAGGTGGTCTATAATTAAAAATTCCCCTAATATTGGATTAATGTCAAAAATTCATTGACTTTTTTATTTTTTACTTATGAAATGCAAGTAGTCAAGTTTGAAACCAAGGTGCTATGGGGAACTAAATATCTCGACACAAAAAATTCTATTGTGCTTAAAGTCCCACCAGATTTTTTATAATCAGTTTCTGCCCTATTTAAAATGTATTCAAATTGACTTTTGATAATTTTTTTTTTTTTTAATATTAGGCACTAATTAAAAAAAAAATATTTATTTTTCATTGGGTTAAGTATTTACTTTAACAATTTGATTAGTTTTCCTGACTTGTAATTTGTTTGTTAGAATTTTATTTTAATATCTAGTTTTTTAATCTTTAAAAAAAAAAAAAACTGAAATAATTAAGTAGTTTGATTTCAATACTTGAATGGTGAATTTTAAATAATTATTTAAATTATATGTATGGCGAAATATATCAAAATCTTCTCTTTAAATGTCTATGATTATCGAAATATAATGATTGTGTCTGAAAAGTGGAGACGAACAGATTCAGTTGAGGTTACGGTTCTGTAGATGTTCCGCATGGACGCCTCTTGCCAGGATGTCTCTCTCTTGCGTCTGAGGAATCCATTCAAGATGGCCAAGGCTTCTTTCTTTTAAATACATTCACTCGCTGCTTCATGTCAAATCCTATCAAATGCCATTTGTATTTTAAATCACGTAGAGATCTTAATCGAAAAAAAAGTTAAAATCTCACTTTAAATTTTTTTATTAAAGAAAAAAAAAAAATATTAATTTTATTAATTCTTTTAAAAAAGTTTTGAAGTAGTGACTTTATTGAAATTTTCTTCCATGATTTATATCCCTCAAATTGATATTTCTTAATTGGGGTTTTGGGTTTGGGTTTTGAATGTAAGAACGGGGAACGTCTTCTGCAAGTCAGAAAACTTTGGGCCCCCGAGTTTGGCGTAGTAGGTAGCGTGCCTACCTCCTATACCAAACGTCATCAGGTATCATAGATAGAAATTTTCAGAAAAATTATTGGGGGGGGGTAGTTAACCTCGCTACTTTAGCCACTCTACTCACAGTCTTTTAAAATTAATATATTTATAATAAACATTTTTTTAATTTTTCATATTAAGCATTCTAAAGTAATTAGCTTACTAATAAACATTCAAGATTAGAAATGACTATAAATTTTCCTAATATATTTCAACTGGCGAATTTTTATATTCTGTCAGCAAAGAAAACGTTTATCTAAACAATTTTTTTTAATTAAAACTTCTTTCTAAAAAAAAAAAATTATTTATGTATTTATTTAAAAAAATATAAATAAATAAATAAACAAATAAAATTGCACTTTTTACATAAAACAATTTTCAAGCAAAATAACAGACAAACGATTTTTTCTTATATAAAATATAGATTAACGGGAGACGTGGACCTATCTATAGTAATAATTTTTTGCTCCTTTAAAATAGATAACCGGTCTAGCTGAATTTTTTTTTTTTTTTTTTTTTTTTTGCAAAATAAAGGCTTTTTTTAAATCTTTTAACGTAATCATATTGATATAAATTTATTCTTTTATATCGCCTGCTGAGAATCATAGTGGCGATAGTCCGAAATTCATCATTTTGAGTTTAATGCACTATTTTCAAGCCCCACCCCAATTAAATAAATTTTAAAGGAAAAAAAAAGTATTTTTATGATTTTTCCCAGTGTTTAAAATTTTTTATTTTTATCAATATTTTTTGTTTCCTTGGGATTTCGAGTAAGGGGGAGGCAAAATGAGAAAAATATTTAAGAGACATGGAACGGTATTTCTTTATTAACTTTAATTCCAAGATATATTCATGCCCGAATGAAATATTCCCTTAAAAAAGTATTACTAATATTAAAATTTATAAAACTCAATTTCTCATTTAATAGAAACACTTCTTAACGAATTTTTAATACAATTAAAAGCATGATCCTCTTAATTAACTAATTCTGAACCATTTAAACTTTTAATAATAAATTTTGTTAACGAAAAAATGGCTCTCGTTGTTTAATAAAGTTGTTACTTAACCTTTTTTTTTATCTAATGTTATTTCCTAAAATAAATGTGTATGTAATTATTATAGCTTATCATAAAATGAAAGTTGTTAAAGTAAAAAAAAAATTGATTAAACTAATAATCAAACAATTCTCTTGAATTCATTAATTTCACTTGAGAAGGGTGAAATTAGTTTCTAAGTTTATCTGAATTATTTGACGGATATTCACTCATTTTGAGAATCTCTAACTGGACTCTCTCTCTCTCTATAATTCGTGTATATATCACTGGAATGGAGTTGCATGGGATATAGAAGAGAAGATGCCGGGTCACAGGGGGAGGAAGTTACCTGTTGAACATACAAACACTCAACTATACAACGATATATTGATATATATATATCGAGGCGTCCTTATATCCAAGTTAAAAAGCTATAAGAAAATATGTCAAATCCATATTCTCCTTGCTTTTTTTTAGTCGAAGAAATTAAATTTAATCGCTAGTAGGAGGAATAGTTGCCACGGTAACAAATATTTTACAATGTTTATAAATTTTATATCTATCTAATTCTATCTAACGTAGGGCTTACCACCGGAAACTAAATATGAGCGTTTCTCTACTAATTGGAACACTAGCGTAACGTTTTTTAGCTGCCCCCCCCCCCGCAAATTTTATTTCGGGCCCCATTATTAGACCATACAAAAAATATTTTTAAAATACCGTTTCCTGAACCTGGGCCCGGCTCTCAAAGAAAATTCATAAATTTTTCGTTTTGAGCTCTGAGGCCCGGGCCCTCAAAGAGAAATTTTCATTTTTTTTTCGTTTTAAATACCGTAGCCCTGACGGGGCTCCGGGCCCTCTCAAAGATGAAATGTTCATTAAATTTTTTACCGTTTTTACCGGAGCTCTGAGGGCCCGGGCCCTCTCAAAGAGAAATTTTCATTATTTTTTTTTATCTAAATTTTTCGGTTTTTATCGGAGCTACAGTTTTTTAGCCCGGCCCGGCCCGAGGGCCCCCCAAGGTCCGGGGCCCCCCGCATTGCAGGGTCTGCGCGGGCGTACGTTACGCCACTGAATTGGAAACTGGTCCTTACATTAATGTTCTAAGCATATTTTTGTTAAATATTAAGAAAACAATTACGTACAATGAAGGGCATTAAAAAATGAAATGTGAATCTTAAGGATAGAAACAGAAAGAAACACTGAATAAGTATTAGTAAAGACATCTCAAAGTCCAGAGGACTGTGGGGGTTTTTTTTTTTACATATATAGTTACATAGCATAATCTCCTTTTAAATCTATTTAAATTGAAAGGCAGACGTGATAACATACTCGCTAAGTAATTATTAAAAAAAAAAAAAAATTACAATGTTAACACTTCAAACAATTAAGATAATGCCTACCAGAGGACTGTTAAAACTATCGGCCGAGACACTAGTTCACTGACAAACGCAGTGATAACAGTGACTAAATGGCATCAGCCCGCATAACTCTGCAAAGGGAACGAACTTTACACTGAATTGAGTTCCATTTCACGATCTAACCACCGCGCCGATGCATAGTGTCGGTGCAATTTTCAAATTGTCAGGGGACTGTTCAAAAAAAGTGAAGACAACATTCAGACTTCTGTTTTTTAAATTAAATTGTTATTTTAAACATATGATTGTATTTTATAAAGATGCCAACCGTATTCAAGTATAATTAATGATTATATTACTCTGAAAATAATAAAACCGAGAATTTAATTTTGACTGAAGATGAACTTATAAAATTGATTCGATACATCGCGACGTTTTAATTATCTCCCAAAGGCTTCTTATTAGCCAATTCTCTTTCTGCAAGTTTATATTTGAAAGTATTACGAAAGTTCAGTGTTGTTTACCTTGGTTAGTATAATCCAAAATTACAAAAAAAAAAAATCCCGTTTAGTCTATTAATCACAAAATCTTAATTTATCTCCGTTCATAATTTTAAATTAAAAAATTTAAACAAACAAAATATTTCATTATTTATTTAAATAGAAATAAAAAAAAAAAATTGTTCACAAATATCAGAAAAAATTCATTTAAATCTTAATCTTAATTTACACCCCTAAATGTTCGTTTAACAGCTTTAAATAACAATTTATTCTCTCTCTCTCTTTTTTTAGTAACATGAAATTAATAATAAAATATCTAGTCATAAAAAAAAGAAACAACTTGAAATATCATTATTTTTAATTTATACCTGCAAATAAACTTCATTATTTTAGAAAAGACATTAATTGAGATGACATTCCACGAATTGTATGTAGAAATGTAAAAATTAATTTAAATTTATGAATATAATAAAAAATTTTAATGAGATTCTTTTTTTTTTTTTTGAGATGACTTTTTGATTTATTTTTTCAAATGACTTATTTGGCTGATTATCTTTAGTGAACAGTGACAGACAGACAGACAGACAGACACCAAGTCTCAATTAAAAAATAAAAAAAAATAGGTTAGGGGAGGGCGTGCATCTGTTTCACATGTTTCTTAATGCATTTTAAACTCTAGAATGAAGTGTCAAGAAAATTGACTTGATAATATGTATAATGTGACCACCATATGACGTCTCTTCTTCCTGCATTTTTTTATCTCTCGTTCAAATAATTGAATTAAGATGAAAGAAATAATTAATAAAATATGTTCGGCTTTAGAAATGTTTAGAAAAGGTGATCAATTTAACATCTGGACATTTTTAAGTCTTTTTTCCATCTAAACAATTATATATTTTAGCTTTGTTTGAAATAGTTGGTTGTTACTATTTGATGGTTATTTGATTGAGCAGTACTTCCTACAATAGTATATTATTTTTCCATTTATTTATTTAAGTCAAAGATAGTGAATGATGATTCACTTTGAATTAAAATTTATTTTATTTATTTATTTCTAAACTATAAATTGTTTTTAGTCTATAAAACTTCAAAAAACAAAAAAAATATCGTGTGAGCGCACCAGATTCTCTTGGTTAAACAATGTGTTTTAAAATTTATTTTGGATGCAAATGAAGCAAAAATAAAAAAATATTTTTTATTGAAAAATTATTAAAAAATTCAATTTTGAGTTTGTTAAATTAGAGAAAAAAATATTTCATTTTTGATTGAACCCAAACCTAGAAAAAAAATTTAACAAAATATCTTTGGTTTTGTTCAATTTTTCAAGTTTCAATAATAGAAAGGAAGATATTTGGTGGAGAACTATCCATATCCTACAAATTTCAGCTAAATCTAAGATATTAAAAATTCTTCGATTAAATAAATAGTAAATAAATAGTAAAATATCGAAGATGAATTAAAAAGGTAGACTTGTTTTGGGCCAGAATTATTTTATTTTCTTTTGTCGACTTAACGGGGCTAAAGGTCACTCATCTTCACTATTTTTTTGTTGCACCTGCTCCTTCTCCTGTCTGTAGAACAACAACCACTGACTTCATTGATTAACTTTATTGATTCATCTTCTATCTTTATTACGACCTTCCTCCACATTGTCTTTGAGTAAAATATCTTTAACCAAATGAGAAGGCGATTAGCTGAGGGGATAAAGCAGTTAAGCTTATAATCCTCAGTTCAAATCCACCTTATGGCTAAAAATTATTCAACTCTATTTGAGATGCCTCCTGAGGAAGGAAATGGGAACCCATCCCATCCCATTATTCCCATGAAAGTTACCATTCATAATATCCACAACGAGTCATTCTTGACACTAAAGTTTGGAGAGAGTTCTTTAATTTATTTAAATCACTTTTCCTCCAACACCACTTGACTTTAAAGATCATCAATATTGACAGTGTTACTGATTTCTCGGCCACGAATTTTCATATGTTTTGAAATTTAATTGACTTTAAACACTAGAGGAGGGAATTCTGTTCGACTCATCTATGTTAATATGAGGAACGACCTAACCCACATTTCACTTTTTTGGTTTTATGCCTTAGTATCTATTAAATCGTGAATTCCAGAGCAGTACTGTACTTACTGTATCATAGGTCGTACTGTACTACTATATCATGAGAAGTACTGACTACTCTGGAATTCAGGATTTAATAGATACTAAGGCATAAAACCAAAAAAGTGAAATGTGGGTTAGGCCGTTCTGGCTCTGATGGCCTCATATTAGCCTATTAATTATTAAAAATAAATAAATAAATAATGAAATAAATATCAAAATTAAGTTTTTAAGACTAATGTCCGGCTTCTTGAACGTTCGATATTTTAACAATACGATAACCTGTCAAAATGCGTTAGATAAGCTATTGGTTCGATAAAGTTATAGGGATAAAGATATAGATTTGTTCGCTATTGGTTCGATAAACTTTTTTCTAGAAACATTCTATCGAATTAACAAAGAGGCCCTGATGCATTTCATGGATTTTATTCCACCACATGGAGCACATAGAGCGATACATTTTATTGAATACAATTAATTTAATATCCACACTTGTCGAAAGACCCTTCCAAGAAATATAAACTTTATTTTTTTCTTTTAAAGAACGAGAGAGCTCATTAATATTTCATCTTCTTATCTTTTAATAAAAAAAAAAATTAGTAACAAGTCAATATTTATATGTTTGAAATCATTCAAAAATTATTAGTCGTTATTTATCTCGTTTTCTTTTTAAACAGTAGACTCTTAGTTGTCTTGTCTCCAATTCATTAACGTCACCCATAAAAATGATATGCTTTCTAAATAAGATATGTTAATAGAGGATTCTCGGAAAGGTCCTATCAATAGCGTCTCCTGTGTGAGGCTTATCAGGACATACAGGAAGCCCTGAGTTTGTCGGTGCTATCAGCCCTGTGGCTATCCAAATGCGGGTCGCTCGAAAACCTGATAGCTTATCAGGGACTCGATTGCACCTGGCCAAGCCTGAAGATTAATTGACCTCACAGGGGTGTCAACGAATGCATTAATGGGGCTTGTCAAACAGATGGCGAAACAGCCTTGGACCTGCTGCTCACAGGTGTTAAAAAAATTTTATGAATTATATTTTAATCACAACTTTTGAATCTAATTACTTTAACGAAAAAAAAAACAAAGAGAAAACTTTGGTGAATAATTGATTTCGGACAAAATAAGACACACATCGTTTTATGTTCTTTCCTAGCAAAGGGAGGAATGAAGGAAGGTCCCTGGTGACGTCATAACCCCTCCAAAGAGATGTCTGCTTGCCAAACGAAACCTATAAAAGTTGGACCCTCTTTTTTTTTGTTCTTTCTCTTTCTCTCTTTCTCTCTCTCTCTCTCTCTCTCTCTCTCTCTAGTTCTCAAAATTGTTTTCTGACATCGATCGAATTGTCGAATTTATTTAGCGCTAACCAATTTGTTTTTTTATATCAAAAGAGTTCCCAATTGAGTTCATTTGATCACAAAATGGTTTTAGGTGAATTTTTAAGTCCGATTATTTGACTTCTCACACTCCCTTATCTTATAAAATTTGTATATTTTATAAACAAATAGAATGACTAAATAGGATTTTTTTTATGTCGTTTTCAATTGATATTTGTTTTAGGGTGGGTTTAGTTGCTTTTCTACCTTTCATTTACAATTCTTTATACGTTAGGATACTAAGCCGAGTAATCGTGATAATCGATATGCTTTATAGCCCTCTCTAAAATAATAATTGCTCAAGAGAATTCGGTCAAAAGATCAAAATGCTTGTCGTAATTATTGTAATATTAATAATAATCCACTCGGCTCGTTAAATTCTCTATATACCGAGATAATTGAAATAGAAAGATTAAAATTTGTGAGGAATATTTTATTAATTTGATCTAGAAAAATAAAAAAAGGCATCCGGGCTAATTAAGCCATTTGGATTGACCTCACGTTTAATGACATTTATTAATATAAAGATTAAGAATAATTATTATTTTCTCTTACCTCTATAATACATATTATGTAATATATTGAATCATGTTAAAAGTGATGAAAATACACGTTTTGATTTGATAATAGGAGATCCCGCAAAAAATGATCTGTCTCTGTGTCTGTGTACCAAATATTGAATAACTCAGCTATGAAGTTGAAATTTTATATTTAAAGAGCGATTTCGGAACCACCCTGGCACTCAATACAAAGTTTTCTTTTAATTAAAATCGATCAAATAGTACTTGCTAGTACTTTACTGATATTTTTCGATTTTCTAACGATTTTGATTACATTTAATAATCAATTATTTTTGTGATTTTCCTAAAATGACTAAAGTGACAAGCATAGAACACAACTTTCGATTACCGAAGGTAATCACACCAGATTTTTCGTGTCGACATATATTTAGTTTCCGACAGTACGGTACATTCGATTTTCAAGATGTAAAATTTATAAATATGGGAAAATATTTATATTTTGTTATCATGGCAACCATTTCTCCTATCTTTTCTATTGAGTACAAGAGTAAAGTGGTCTTCAGAAGATTTTAATGACAAAATGAAAATATACTTTTTAAAGAGAATCTAAAAAATAATTGATTTTTGAATTTAAAAAAAAAATCGTTGGAGCAAATTTAGAGAAAATCGAGAAAAACTGAAAAAGTGCATCAGTAAAGTACTAGTACTCTTTGGTCGATTTTGTTCAAAAGCTTCGTGTCACGTCCCATGGGGGTGCCTAACTTAAATATAAAATTTCAACCACCTTGCTCTTTTCGTTCTTGAGATATTTTGTTCACAGACACACAGACACACACACACACACACAGATAGACAGACGGACAGACAGACAGACTGACCATGTCGCGAAAACCACTTTTTTGGATTCAGGGGACCTTAAAACGTGTATATGCATAAAAATCTCGACATCGAATTTTTGACATGAATCCAATACTTTCTCTCTTTATATATTAACATATATATAGAGGTAAGAGAAAGTAATATATAATATTTTTTTAAAAACAATGAAATAATCACCTCAAATTTATTGTATTTATATTTTTCAATTAAAGATGTCACTATCGATTGCCCTAATTTTCCAACATTATAGAAAAAAGATTTTAACATATTTTTTTACTTCTATAAAAAAAAAAATATATAATAAAAAGCTTATCTAATCGTTGGACGTTGAATTTTGTAGGTCCTATTTAGAAATTAATACTTGTAACCGGATAAAAAATTATATAGCAATTGGTATACTGTATCCGTTATCTAGACATTTTAAAATAATTTCCCGTATTCGCTGGTTATATGATACGTAATTGCTTTGAGCTAATTTAAATAATATAAAAGCCACTTACTCTACTTTTATCTCTTTGCATTTTTTTTTCTAAAATGATAAAATGTGAGCCAACTAACTCTCTTGCTACTTTATTTGAGTGGGCTTATTAATGGATTTGAAAACAAGTATTCAAACAAGTTCAAATTAAAGATGATTTTTCTAGCTTCTCTAAACCCATATTTATTAGCCTCTCTTTTGAATATATTCTATTATTATTTGACTAACAAATTTAAAATTGTTTATTAATTTAATTCTTCTCTAGAATTATCTGATGAATTATTTTCTTTGGTTCCAAAACTGGTTGCTGGGAGGTAGGCAAACCAACCGACTCACTAATGGATTGTTCGATTATTTTCTTCCTAGCTTCTCTAGAACGGATCATTCATACACAGTTGTTATATATCTCTAAAAAATTATCTACTGATTTGCCCCAGAGAAATTTTGGATAATACGAAATTAATGTGAGATCTGTGCTTGTCACAGCAGATTTTTTTGTGTCGAGATATATTTAGTTTCCGCCGAAATATTTGAATTCAAAAGAAAATCGGTCTGACTGGCGCACAGCACACAACTTTCTCTTACCTTCGGTAATCGAAAGTTGTGTACTGTGCTTGTCACACCAGATTTTTTGTGTCGAGATGTATTTAGTTTCCGACAGTAGGGTACAATTGAATTCAAGATGTAAAATTTATAAGTATGGGAAAATATTTATATTTTGTTACCATGGCAACCATTTCTCCTATCTTTCCTATGGAGTACAAGAGTAAAGTGGGCTTCAGAAGATTTCAATCGGCAAAATGAGAATATACATTTTATAGAGACATCTAAAAAATAATTGATTTTTGAATTTTAAACAAAATCGTTGGAGCAAATTTTGAGAAAATCGAAAAAAACTGAAAAAGTGACATCAGTAAAGTGCTAGTACTTTTTGGCTGATTTTGTTCAAAAGCTTCGTGTCACGTCCCAGGATGGGTGCCTAACTTAAATATAAAATTTCAACTTTCTAGCTCTTTTCGTTCTTGAGATATTTTGTTCACAGACACACACACAGACAGACACACAGACTAGGTTATTGGGTTTGGGGGGGACAGACACACACACACACAGACAGACTATGTCGCGAAAACCACTTTAAATTTAAATTAACAAATGGGTGACCTCAAAACGTAATGAAGATCCATCATGGTAAAAAAAATCTATTCTCGACATCGAATTTTTAACAGCGACATGAATCCATGATACTTTGCTCTCAAAGCAATCAAATATTACATATATACTATAGGTTAAGAGAAAGTATAAAAATTTATAAACGTGGCGTTAAAATATTAAAGTCATCTCGTTACCATGGCATTCATTTTTATCATCATTTACTAAATGTTAACGCTATTGGTTTAAATGTTTGTTTAGCAAATAGCATTTGACGGCAAGGAAGTGAGTTTGATGATCGTTTTTACATTACTTTTTAACACCTATTTGTTTATTTTAAATTTTAACGTCTGTTTTTAGAGAATAGACCTGAAAGTGTCGAAATACGTATAAAGTCAATAAAATAATTTTGAAACACATAACCTAGTGTATAATTTCAATTCCCTGCCTTTGTATAAACTTGAATCAGTTTCATGTGCTGTAGATAGTACTTTTTCACTAGGTAGCCCAAAATGTCCAAAAAACTAAATGTTAAATCCCTAGTAATTAATTAATCAAGAAATCGTAAACTGGTTATTTGGATTGCCTACTTTCCAGGCACCAAACGAATATAATATTTTTCCCAACTAATATTTCACATTCCAAACAAAAAAAAAGACAATTTTTTGTGTTCCACCGGAAAACGATTTTTTTTTTCTTGAAGGTCATAGAACCTGACTATGACCTTAACTAAGTCACGATTTTTCAACTCCATCACCTGATTTTTTTTTTAATACCAAATTCTAAATTTGGATTATAATTAAGAAAATTTTTTTTTTATTATTTGATTATGATATTATAGATGTAATTTTTAATTTTATCCCCACCAACCATTTCAATGGCAATTATTAATTTTATTATTATATTCAGCGAATCCGGTTTATCAGCCTCGTTGAAATCCAATTCACAATGATGATGATGATTGACTAATTATGATTTTATAATAGGAAATATATAAGACAAGTCTGACGTTAAATATTTGCCAGATTCAGCTTGTCCAAAAATAATTGCTCCTTGCCCCCAAAAGAGTAATTAAGTACAGAGTCTCTCGATCAGTGAGTGTTTTTTTTTCCCTTTCGGATATAATATTGGGCGACTAATCAAAAATTAATTAAAATAATTAGTCTTTAATTAGGAAAGTAATTTAATGAATGTGCGTGTAGAGTGTGTGTGTGTGTGTGTGTGTGTGTGTGTGAAGCCCTTCTTCTTGGATCTTTCTCTCTTTCTTACTTTGCCTTTCCTTTTCCTTCTTCTTCTCTTAAGAGTCACGAATTTAGAATTTAATCCTCTAAAGCATTAACTGATTTAATTCTAACTCATTAGTGTTTTTTTTATCAATTTCTTAATTACTTATTAATTGCATATTAATAATAAAAAAAATATAATTTGAATAATGGAATTCGTAGTGGAAACTATGCGTTACAAAAAAGAGTGAACAAAGATAAAAACATTTCACAAGGCGATAAATTTCACAATTTTATCCTGAATAGTTTTTGATAAAAAAATAGTCAAGATAATTTTAATTCTAATACAGGTCTATTCTCCAAAAACAGGCGTTAAAATTTCAAATAAACAAATGGGTGTTAAAAAGTAATGAAGAAACAATCAGCGTTAAAAAAATAGTATTCTCTAAACAAAGTTTTAACAGCGACGTTAACATGTTGCTTTTATTTCAAAGCTCTCAAAATCATAACCTTACTTTTTAGGGTAAGGACGCCATGTTTATTTTAAACACGACGTTAAAATATTAAAGGCACCCCCTAGACATGGCCTTAATTTTTAATACTATTTACTAAATGTTAACGCTTTGGCTTAAAATTTTTGTTTACTGAATAGATATTTGAGGCAAGGAAGTGATTTTGATGATTGTTTTTACATTACTTTTTAACACCTATTTGTTTATTTTAAATTTTTTACGCCTGTTTTTAGAGAATATACCTGATAGTAGGATACTTCACAATTCCCGTTTGAATTGAGAAAAATATTGATAAATCGAAGTCAATTTATAATAAATACTAGCCGCTCCGCCCCCTGGACTCCCTCTAACTGACTCCCCCCCCTAGCCGAAAAGGGTTTTAAAATATATTAGTTTATTTAATCTATAAGTTTATAATATCTTCGACAGATAACTTCTTTTGGCAACAAAAAAAAAAAATCAATAATTTTTGTATTTATGAGAAACTTAAAACACTAGTTCATAAGTTTCAATGATTTATTAAAAATTAACATTTTTAACACAATACGTCCTGTATTTTGGCACTATTGTATCATCCTATATATTTATCTATCTATAACTAGTTATTAACCTAAATGAAATAAATTTTTTTAGAATATACAATATATAAAATCCAAAATGTTTAAAAACCAACAAAATTGTGATTGACCTAACAGTGTCGAAATACTTATTAATAGGTGTTAAAAAAGATAATTTTTAATAAATTATTGAAACTTAATAAGTAGTGGTTTTTATTTCTCATAAATACCTAATTTTTAAATTAAAATAGTTTCAATCTAAGGTAGTGGTATGAAAAAACACTGGGATATTCCCCTTTAATATATCATAATTAATAATCACTGTATTGCTATCATCGTTTTATAAATTCTGATTTCCAACACCGATAGTTGCTATTTTAAATAATAACCCTTGTTTGATTAAAGAGATTACTTAAATTTCTTATTTTAAAACAATTAAAGTAAGATATACTCTATAAAATAAGAAAATATTTTATCTTCTCATATCTCTATAATAAATATTAGATGCCTTGCTGTTCATATATAGAGAGACTTATAGACACATACATCAAAGTAAGTCATACAGTCTAATTGTGTGGCTCGTTTTCAAGAAATGATGACGCTTTTAAAGGCGATGATCGTGGATCCTTAACGGTCACGACTATCTACTCTCTTTCTCTCTGGTGGCGAGGGTTGAGCAAAAGGGGATTTCGGCATTCCAAGCGGGGGGTATCCCCCCTTTGGGGGGCTTTTAACCCTCTTTTGGCTCGTCGCCAATATAACCACCCTGTCTACTCTCTCTCTCTCTCTCGCTCACTCACTCTCACTCTCTTCCTCGTCCTCTCTCTCTCTTTCTCTCATGTTTACATATGTAAAGCCGCGCGCCCTCACTTGCCACACCACACACAGCGACGTTTGAAAACCTCTTCAACATTCTTCTAAGGGAGTGAGTGAGTGAAGTGATCGGGAAATTAAAACAATATATTTTCTTCCGAATGAATTTTATTGGAATTTAAAAGTGCTAGATTTCAATATGACATTATTTGCATTAATTGTTTACTATTTAAAATAACTGTCACAATTTCTTTACTAAGGTATAAAGACTTGCTTTAATTTTCTCTATACACTTTACTGTCGCTTTGATATCTATTTGTCTCAACTTAGGACCTTACCGCCAATCCAATTAATGTTCCTACCAGACTGTGGTTTCGTTTCCTGTTTATATAAATTGCCAATTCCTAATATAAACAAATTCTACCGTAAACCTGCTTTTGAATACAAGCTAATGAAATAATCAGAAACAATAATAGTTAACCGGTTATAAAAAAAAAAGTTGTAAATCACTACAGCTAAATCTTTGAAAATTACTTCCTTGGGAGGTCCATAATATAGTTAGGCCTATATTAAAAATCAAAAGAAGACATTTATTTTTGTTCGAAGACGAAATAAAACAAGACTTCTTTTCGGCCCGAATTATTTAATTTTCCTCTGTCGACGTTTCGGGGACTAAACGTCACCCATCTTCAGGACCTATATTACAAGCAATACATATAATCAGAATCTACCCTCCTTTTCCTCTTTTCTTTCTTTTTTTCCTTATATAATACACATCAAACTCACTCAAAAGACAGCAAGGCATTATAAATCTACTTACAAAGGTGTTAAAAAAATTCTTAGCTGTTGTTCATATTATAATAATTAAAACCTCTGAATTTAATTTTTCATTTATTTCAATTTCATTCATTTTTTTTTTCATTACTTAAAATCTAATGAAAGAAAAATTAGCTTTTGAAAACGAAATTGAATATTGCTTAACAACACACAACACAGATAGATGTTATAATTTATTTTTTTTTATTTGTGAGATTAGTTTTATAGAGAAATCAATTTTTATGAAATTTTAATGCCAAGTGAACCTTTGCTATCATTATAGGGGAGTTAAGTACATTTTTATTAGGTTTAAATTTTCAAACTTATGAATAAATAAAGAAAATAAAAAAAATACTGTACATTTACGAAATCGAATTGGATCAGTAAATTGTTGGTATTGAACCCTTGGCTAAATTTCTTTGATAGCTTCATAAATTTAAAATTTATTAGCTACAGTAGTGGGATGGAACCCATGAAAGTAGACTTGATTTACTTCTTTGATCTATGAACTTAATTTTTTTTTTTTAGAAAAATTCGCATAGAATGTTGTCATCTTTGTTACACCTTTTAAATAGGCCTAATTTGAGAAGCGTTTTAAAATGTTATATTTAATATTTTGTTTAATTAATAATTGATATATATTTATTTCAAACTACTGGCCTTTGTTATCTTTAAGAGATGACTTCCTTGTTCCACGTTGACTAGGAAATAGAGGAGGATAAATCTTCCCTGAGGGGTACTGGTATTTTCTTTTACCTACAGCAGTGGTTTCCAAACTTTATGTTATAACGCCTCCCTTAAAATTGTTTAATCGTATGACGCCTCCCCCCCCCCTCCCCGAATTTTATAAAAAACAAAATTTTTTTATGCTAAATTTTATGATATATAAATTTATATAAAAATAAATTAAAATTAAATATACAAATTGAACACTAGGTTATTTGTCTCAAAGGTTTTATTAATTTAAAATTAACACTTGATACGTATTTCGACAATTCCTTGTCATCATTAGAAGTGATTACATTCTAAAGGTTAATAAAGTGTTAATTTTTAATTAATAAAACCTTTGAAACAAATAACCTAGTGTTTAATTTGTATATTTAATTATAATTTACAAAATGTTTCAACGACAACCAACCGTCGAAAGTTTAATCTTATTATATAAAAATATTTTTTTTATTTATTCTTAATTATTATTTTATGTTATTTATAAAACTTGCAATCATTTGGAAAATTGTTCGCTCTTGTCTAATATTAGCGCCTCCCCGTAGACAAGTCTGCGCCTCCCTAGGGAGGGCCTCACAGTTTGGACAGTATATAAATCTGATATATCTGTATTATTATAAGTGCTTAGGCTATAGGGAAAATATTGAGATAGCAAAAAATTTCTAAAGTAATACACTTTCTTAGATACCCAGTCTCTTTTTAAATTAGTGTTTCAAATGTGTTTGTGTATTAATAAAATATGTCAAAAACGGGGAAACGTTCTAATCAGGCACCTGCCTTTTAAAATTCTAATTTTATAATTTATTTCAATTGCAAATAAATTAAATGAATTACTTAAATTATTTAAGGGTTGATAGGGGTTGTTGTTAGAGCTTTGAATGTTTTCAATCATCTTTTTTTGTATTTTTTTTTTTTTTTTTCACCTTTAAATAAAGTAAGATTATAGTAAAAAGTATTTTTGTTATCTTTTATAAAAAGGGAATCTCTATTTTGATTCTTTCCTATGCAGAGATCAAACAAGCATTGACTTCTCTCTCAGTTGAGTGCGCGAACTCGGACCTCTCTCTTCTCTCGTGTTTTGTTTCTATTGCTAATGTGTATTTATCTTAAAGTGAATAATTATATTGTGTAACTCAACCCAACCACATATCGTTATCCAACTCACCCCTCTTGAGCTTCTTATTAAAGGGTAATTAATATTCTTATTTTTTGATTGTAAAAAAAAATATAAATATTTTTACTTTCTCTTACCTATGTATATATATATATATATATAAGCTTATAGAAAGTATTGGATTCATGTAAAAAATTCGATGTCGAGATTTTGATGGAGATACACGTTTTGAGGTCCCCTGAATTCAAAAAAGTTTTCGCGACATGGTCTGTCTGTGTGTGTGTTTATGAATGTGAGTCTCTCTGCCTGTCTGTGAATAAAATATCTAAAGAACGAAAAGAGCTAGGACATAAACAAAATCGGCCAAAAAATACTAGAACTTTTTCAGTTTTTTTTTTTTTTTTTTTTTCGATTTTCTCAAAATTCTCTCCAACGATTTTGTTTAAAATTCATAAATCAATTATTTTTTACATGCTCTTTAAAATGTATATTCTCATTTTGCCATTGAAATATTTTGAAGCACAAAAAAAAAATAAAAAATATAAGTTGCCAGTACTAGACGCGAAGCTCGCCAAAGGTGGACGGTAAGGCATTACAAATAATTTACAAGTTGAGAATGGGGTTTTGGCAAGGAAAAGAAGAGCTTTATAGTTTATTATTCATTAATTTATTTTTCTCTAAACGGCCAAAAATGAAGATAGAGAGTTGGAGAGAAGGCTACTCAAATTCTAATGATACCTAACTCCAATATTGTATAATCATTTACTAGAGGCTGATTAAAATAGGGATATAGCTATATCTCCAAAAAATTTTTTTCTTATTATTCTGATTGTCATTATCCTAAGCTTTTTTCCCAGATTTAACTTAAAGACACACAAACACAGAGTGACAGGCATCTTCTTTATTTATAAGCACTTTTTTATGAATGATATTTTTACTAACCATTATTTTCTCTTTTGTTCCAGGTAAGCATCATCCATCTTTTTTTTTACTGTTTATATAATTTCCTATTTTGGTGAGTAAAAAAAAAACTTATCAAATTTCTCAGTGTAATTTTGGTTCTAAAAATTTTCATTCATAATTTTTTTTTTTTACAAATGAACAAAATAAATAAATTCTAATTGATGTACGATACTAGTCAATTGCATTTCGCTGTACGATGTTTCTTATGGTTTATCTGAAAATTGTCTATACTATTGATACTACCGTATGTACGCAGCCAGGACGAGAAATAAAACGTAATTTTATTTCAATGTGCTCGTCGCCCCCTTCCTCAGGATTATTTTTTTCTAAAAATGAAAAATATTTATCACGAATATGTTTATTAAAGCTTTTGTATATTATTAATGAGTTTTTAATTATAGACCACATTTGTATTAATTATATATTAAAAATAAATATAAATACTGTACAACGTTTCGACTGCTTGCTTATTCTGCAGTCGTTTTCAAGTAATATACACGTGCTCCGACTCAAGTGAACTAATCTCTAAGGGACCGTTACGTACATTTTATATGCAAAGACGTCAGCGCCATCTACATTCATTTCTATGAAGTTAGACACAATCATCAGCTCCATCTATTGAGAGGGAACCTACTTTACTTCCCTTCCACAGGACGGGATGTCTCAGCAACTCCCTCTCCTCGTAGAATTGTCTGGGGGGGGGGGTATTGTGGTGGGATCCAATATTCCAATCCAGTGCCTGCTTGAGTATTTGTTTACATTAAATAAATATTTTTATTTAATGAAAAATCCCGCACGCCCGGGGTTTGAGCAGGGATCTTCTTTGTAGAAAGCCGACACCCTAGCCCGCTACAACAGCGACCCTATATCTGAATTCTTATTATATTATTCATTCATTTTTAACTGGGAGACTTAATTGAAGTCTTTCACTTAATTATTAAAATACTCTGCCCCTAACGATAAATGACTCAGAACATAACTGACAGTTGCTTAATCAGAAAGAGATCTCTATGGATTTTTTTATTAATTAAATACAAGCTTTATTAAATGATGTCCACATAAATACACTCTCAAACAAGTTGAAAAATAATCTAACTGTACTTATTTATCTATATAGTATATAAAAGTCGATCTGATTCCCGTCTTATAAATCTTCTTCTAAACTTGTATTAATTATTTCAAAGATGGCGGATAAATTAGATAGTAACTAGAAACTTGATCAAAAGTCTTAATCGAATTCGTTGCCTCCCGCTGATTCGAACTCCCCCCCCCTCCCTCTTTGATTTTATTATTCAAAATTCAAAGAGAGAGAATTGTATGGCTGCCAATTGCTGTCAACATTTTCATATCAATTACAATATTGACTTAATCGAATAATCATGTTTTCTATTTTTTTTTTCTCTTTTCCTATTTGAGATAAGTTAAGATATTCTTGCTGAGAAAAACATGTTAACTCTTGATAAATATCAAATATTCAGGTTACATTCCTAGAGGTAAAAAAAATAATAGGTTTATAAATATTTAGACCTTTTAGAAATTATCTCTCTATTTATTCTAATGGGTTTGCTTTTGGAAATCTAGAGTACCAGGATGGAGTTAGAGGCGAGGCTTTCCTCGTCTCTTAAAGGCAAGGGGAAAATTTTAAAATGTTTAACTTTAGGCATTGAAATTGAATATATTTTTAAAATAATAAAATAAAAAATTAATAATGTGGAGTTTGTTTCCCACGAGGAACTTTACCAATTGGTTATAGGGGTTGATTACTTATTATTTCTTAAGAAAAATGGATTTACCAGGTATAGCTGGGTGAAAGTTCTTGATGAGTAGAAGGGTGAAGAAAAGAGAAGCAGCTAATATTTATTTCATTTATTAAGGCCCATTAAATTAATGTTTCGGTCTCGGCCGAAACCATCTTCAGAGCTTCAGGGCTGCCAGTATGAGACAAATGTTAAATACTCAATTATATAGCTAATTCACATCCTTAAAAGTTATAATCTAAGTATATATATATATATATATATATAGTATATATATAAAGTTATATATAATATCGAGTCTTCAAGTAATTGAGAATTTCGATTATTGGAAGTTTCACAGTGTAGCCTCTAATCGATCATAGGTAATTGCCAATAATTAAACTAAATAATTTATTTATCATCTAATTATATCAATAGAGTAAATAAATAATATAAGTTAAGTTTCAAATTGATTTTATTTTAGCTTATGCGTATTTCGATGTTAACACCTAAAATATGGATTTTTAATTTAAGCATATATAACGATTAGAGGACAGCAGGGCCGGAGCTACAGATTTTTTTATTGGGGTTTCAAAATTTAATATATGCTCCCTGCTTAATATTTTCTATACAAAATTCATTATGATTTTTCCTTTTTTTTAGTAACATCTTTCTTTAATTGTAGAATTCTTTTAAAAACACCCTTTAACCTCTCTAGACGGCCCTGTAGGACAATGCTGCCAACTATCTGTATGACATCTAACTAAGATGTAATAAATTAATACTTTCCGTTTTTCCATATAGTACGTATTATCGATCTGGAATTTAAGTTCGCGATAGACTGCCCACTGTCGGTATTTTTTCACTCTTTCGCCATTCAATATAAACTTCTTTCTCTATTATTTATTATTTATTTTTTGTTTGTTTTTCTGAACTTAATTAAAAATTAAAAGTACCCTCACCGATCTATAATAAAACACTAGGGAATTATTTTGAATAAAATATTCCATTAAAAAATTGTATTTTTCTTAATGGAAAACATTTTTCTTTTCTTTTAAGAAAATCTCAAATAAATTTTAATGATTCGCAAGCTACAAAACATTTAAGTTTACTCTTTAAAATAAATATTTTATTTTACTTTTAGTTAAAACAAAAAACTTTTTTATGAGAGTGTAATGTAACAAGAATAGGGTTGGAGTGATGGGGGTGGTGGGACGGGGGAGGGGAGGGGCGTGGAGGGGGAAGGGGTAGGGGGCTTTTTATAGATCTAGGTTGCCAACTTTCTAATCATATCATTTGCAGAGGAGAAACCTTTTCGTTTTATTTTATATATAATCACTTAAGTTTATTTACAGTTAAACCCAGAAAGAAGTAGGGGTAAGTTAGGGGTAGGGGGAGGGAGTTGGGACACATTTTAATTCGCCGCCGCCCTCGAGACAATCGAGTTGATTGAGCGAGTCATGGATGGAGAGAAGTGGGCCAAAAAACCCTTTGGAAAGGGCCAAAGGAGGGCTGGCTGCAAGATTCAGAGAGGGGGTAGTAAAACTCCAATCTAGTGAATTGACTGGCGCCCCTCCCCTCTTCTCCCTTCAAAGTGTGTTTCAAGTGATGAAACTGACGGAAAGGGAGAGATGGATTTCCTCAGCAGAGAATGTTTTAATACAATTATTAATAGATATCTTTTACGTAGGTTAAGGAAATGAAAATGAAAAAGAACTGAGGTGATATTGCTTTATTAAATGAGTAGGCTATAAATATACTAATCACAAAGGTTAGGAGAAAAAATTCAATTATTTATTTGAAATAATTAAGGAAAGAGACATTAGGAAAATTGGATTTTTTTTTTCATTTAAAATTCATTACAATAAATAAGAATTTGTATTTAATAAAACATATCTGACAATCGTTTAGCTCAAGAGGCTCCACCCAAAAACTCGGTCATAGACCATAGGAATAGCCCTCGCTTCTTTTGCTGGTGATCAATAGTTCGCTTCCCTTCCAGACTGAACTGAATTTAAAAAAATCTGGTGTGACTGCGCACAGCACACAACTTTCTCTTACCCTTCGGTAAGAGAAAGTTGCGCACTGTGCTGGTCACACCAGATTTTTTGTGTCGAGATATATTTAGTTTCCCATAGCACTTTAGTTTCAAACTTGCATTTTAAATGTTGACTGCTTGAAATAAACTATGGTTATTTTTCAAAATTTTAATCTCATATTTGGACATTTTATACACAATATAGAATCGTAAATAAATACAAAATTTCATAAGAATTGGAAAAAAAAATTTTAAATGCGTAAAAAGTTCCAAAGGGGACCCCCTTTTGAATCGAAATTAACATACAAATCCCTATAGGAAATTAACATTAGGCCTATGAGAGAAGACGGAGAGACAGGCGATAATGTTTGCAAGTGAGAGAGAGAGAGAGATGTGATTTCTCGGAACAATTAAAGACACAAATAAAATTTAAAAAAAATGGGAATTTAAATAATAATTGATTTTTATAATCTAATAAAAAGAAAAAGATTTAAATTCCGTTACCATGGCAACCATTTCTATCTTTCCTATGAAGAACAAGAGTAAAGTGGTCTTCAGAAGATTTCAACGGCAAAATGAGAATATACATTTTAAAGAGCATCTAAAAAATAGCTGATTTATGAATTTTAAAAAAAATCCTTGGAGGGAATTTTGAGAAAATCGAAAAAAACTGAAAAAGTACATCAGTAAAGTACTAGTACTTTTTGGCCGATTTTGTTCAAAAGCTTATTTTGAGATTCTTCAAAGGTACCTAAGTTAAATATAAAATTTCAATCCGGTAGCTCAACTCCTTCATGCTAAAAATCTGTCCACACACACACACACACACACACACACACACAGACACCACACACACACACACACACACACACACACACACACACACACACACAGACCAATTTGCGGGACCCACTTTTTGGACTCAGGGGACCTCAAAACATGTATATCCATCAAAATCTCGACATCGAATTTTTGACATGATCGCAATACTTTCTCTCCTATATATTTCATATATAGGGTACGAGAAAGTAAAAAATCATATTCTCTCTTCAGTCGTTAGTGTCAGAACTGACACGTTGTGGTGCTCTAACTTTCATGGGGGTTCTCGTTTCCTTCCTCAGGATAGAGTTGGATTATTTTACTTTCTCTTACCTTTATATATGTCAATATATAGAGAGGGATTCATGCCAAAAATTCGATGTCGATGTTATGGATATACACGTTTTGAGGTCCCCTGAATCCAAAAAGTGGTGCCGCAACATGGTCTGTGTGTCTGTATCCAATTTAAAGCATGAAGGAATTGAGCTATGAGGCTAACATTTTATTTAAGTCACACACGTGACAATAAGCTTTTAATCAAAATCGACCAAAAAGTACTAGTACTTTACTGATGTACTTTTTCACATTTTTTCGATTTTCTCAAAATTCGCTCCAACGATTTTGATTAAAATTCAAAATTCAAATCAGCCAATGGCTCTGATTTTTATAAAATTTTATATTATTCTAAATAAAATATTTCAAAATATATCTACGAGTATATAAACTGTACAAAATTAAACAATTATTTAAATTAAATATCTTTTGGTCAAATTTGAGTACCTATTTGTAAGTAAATTTTAAGAAAAAAAAAATGTTTGCCCCCCCTCCCCCAAGAAAAAGTTGAAATGACTCCATTGCTATATATCAACAGAAAAAGCAAAAATTGTAGATAAACAGAGAAAGTAAAAATTGTAGATAAACAACAAGAGTGGGAGTAGGGAGTTTTTTTTAAAATCACGAGTTATCAATATCATGTGTCCATTTTCACCAACGCATCTTAGATCTTAATCTTGCCTTGAGCCTTCCATAACCTAAAAAGCGAAATATGGCATTTTACATATTCATATATCAGGGTGGCTACAGACCTGGAAAACCTTAAAAACCTGGAATTATCAGGGAATTTAATGGGACCGGGAATTATCATGGAAATATCAGGGAATTTTGAAAAGTATCAGGGAAAATTATCAAATCTTGATTTTTTTCCTTTTTTTTTTTTGCTATAATAATTTTAGTTCTGCTCAATTTGTTGAGAGAAAGATCAAAAAAGACAACTTTAATCAAAACTTTAGAACCCTTAATTACACGAATAAAATTTTTTTTTTTATTATTTGGCTTTTGGCCTAAGCCATTTAGCCAGCAATAAAAATTTTAAATCATGGAAAAATAGAAAAATTTCTCTAGAAAACCTGGAATTATCAGGGAAATTTTTTGAAATAAATATATCTTATTGTAATTATTTATGCGATGGAAGCACAAATAGAAGATCTTAAGACCCGTTTTGCTGATTTCAATTGTAAGATGTAAGATGAGCTTAAGATCTAAGATGTGTTGGTGCAAACGGGCAATAGAGACTCATCTTTTGACTGTCTCCTCCCACTCTTATATTTCTAATAGCCACCTTAGGCCCCCTGCCTCGAATTAGTGATAGATAAAGAAAGCCATTGGCTTAGAAATATTAATTTATCCTCAAACCAAAAAACACTAATTGCTCATTCCATTTGAAGTTCGAAATCAAATTAAATTTTTTTACTACCCACTCACTCACTCTCTTTCGCTTTGTTCCTATCTATTTGTTCTCATATGAGAGGAGGTTCGTTTTTGTTCCATCCGATTCCAATTCGTCCCAATTCCCTTGCACACGTACATAATGATGATGTTGATGTTGACTTAAAACAAACATCTCGAGTCTTTCCAAATAATTTCCATCCAAACAACATCCTTATGATAATTTCTATGAAATGGAGTTTCTATTGGAAACCTATTTCGATTTCAAATCCGACAAACTCAGTTTATTCTCTCTGTCTCTGTTGGTGCAGCATCAATTAGCGCTATGTAATGAGCTAATTAAACGCGCATTCACCACCCAGAAAAAGGGGAGGGGGTTGGGGATTATTATAAACTCAATGCCAGGCTAATTACTAGGCAAAGGGAGAAAAGAGATATTTAATTAATATAAGACGCCGCCGGGACCCTTAATTGCGCTTTTCAATTCGCAGACTTCCGTAGAAATGAAATTACCCCCACCACCCACTTTACTAAATATTTTAGTATTTTTTTTTATAATAAATAAAAAAACCCACACACAAGCGTTCTTAATCACTCTGAACTAATTCAACTGTAATTTTAGCATTATTTCTCCATTAACGGCAACGAAACTTAACTTTATTAATTATCCGAAGGGATGAAAGAGAAGAAGTGATGCTGAGAGTGGGGGGGGGGGTGGCTAGGGGTGTGTGTTTAACAGAACTTGCAAAACCTTCCATACTTGCAAAATAGCAAATTAGTAAGGGCTATAAGGAGTTTTAATTTTTAACAACCCTCATTTAATTAAGCCAAGAAAGAAGATATTTTCAAGCAAAGGGCGGGTTGCTTTTGCAATGGACTGTACTTTGGTCTCTTTGAGTGGCGCTAAATTGAGGAATCGCGTGTGAGATCTTCGAACGATATGCGGTTAATTTAATATTCCTCTCCTCTCTTTTTTTTTCTTGTATTGAAAAAAATAAGAAATAAGGGTCAATTCGTTCGTTTATATTAAGAATAAAAAATGAATAGGATATTTTTTCTCTAAAAAAAAAAAAAAAATATTAAACGCTTTTATCTTAAATTATTTTATATTAATTTTCTCCTCCCATTTTCGACAGCCTTTTTTTCGTGATAAGGAATAAATAAATAAATTTCAAAATATGATTCAATTAAGAGAGAAAGAGAAAAAATAAATAAATTCCACCGAGATTGTTACTGAATGAGTCAAAAAGTGGTGAAAACATTATAGTGATTTCCCTCTGTCTGTATATTTTTGGCCAGGTGATTAAAACAAAAAATGTATAAATGTTTCGCGACGAGCTTTGTTCGGGGTGAACATTCTCTTACTTACAGCTGAAGACCAAGTATCAATTTTAGGGAAAATTTATTAAGATTTATCAAAATGTGGGAATATTTTCTCTATCCTTAGATTTTAAATAGCATATAAAGTGAGCAGGTGATTAAAACAGAAAATTTGTATTACTGCTAACGTTTTGATCATTCGTCATTCTCATCTTCAGCACTAATAAAAATGCCGCCTAACATTTTATTAATTAATTTATACTAAACAAAATTGTCAAAAAGTTTACCTAGTCTAACAAAATTGTCTTTTTACGCGATAAGACAATTTTGTTTAAGCAACATAAAAATTTTTATTTTAATCAATGCACAGTGGTCTAGAATGAAAAAAAGTTGGCCAAAAATAGAAAAAAGTTTTAGATTTGATTGAAAATTGGTATATAAGCGTTTACGATGTCGCTGATTACAAATTTTATAATATTTATATAATTTAATAAATTGCAGTGGCGGATCATATATGGCGGATCACTCGTCAAAAATTGTTGGGTATATAAAATTTTGCAAAATGTTGGACCAAACATTTAAGTAACGTGTTCAAGACCTAGTTCACATCGTTTAGTATAATCTCAAACATTTCTCGACCAGTAAGATTATTTTATCAATACGCTTTTCCGTAATGATGCTATTTATTTTTAATAAAAATATATAATATCTTTTATTTAGTTGAAATAAGAAAAATTATATTTATTCACAATAATATTTCGAAAATGTAATAATACTTTGCAATAAGACACACTATATAAAAATATTCAAAAAAAAAAGCTCGTAGACTAACCAAGAATCTGCCTGCCGCGGCTCGAAAATAGACATAATGCTATCTAACTTTAAAATAAAAATACTTTTCTCATATAATAAGCTTTTATTTAACTAAAAAATAATAAAAATTATATTTCTACACAATAATATTTCAAAAATATGAAATAAGATACGGCATATAGGGTAAATATAAAAAAAGCCTCTCGTCGCTTATTTTTAACCTCAAAATTAGGGGGCAAGTTGGGGCAGGATTTTTTTGCAGATTCTATTACAAGACATCTTAAACTATATATTCCATATCTCAGTTTCGTGGGCCCCGCTGGGTTCATAACTTTTTTGCTATTTGAAGGAAAAAGTTTTTACAAAAAATCCATTATGAAAACGCAACTTTGACATGATTTTTAAAAAGGCGAGTATAAATTAATGAAAACGGTACATTAGTAAATATTCTAAATTCTTTCTTTAACACCCTCCTTCAAACAGAATTGAAAAAGGACACTCGAGTAAAGAGTTATATGCATTTAAACAAACATTGATATTTCAGAGCCTCTACGCGTCGCTCGCGCCCTGCCGAGAACGCTAACTTTGAACTCATGTAGCGTCTGAACTATCAAAGATATCTCACTTTCCTTTTGGATTTACATGCACCAACTATCCCTCTACAAGATTATATGGGACTGAAGTCCTTCTGTGACTATTATTTTTTTCGACTTTTGGCCAACTTTTTTCAATCTAGACCACTGTGCAATGGTTTGTTAAAACGTTCCAATATTTTGAAATAAATTTGGGTTCTTAATTTTTGCTAACGATAAAATTATATTGGCTAAGAACTTTGAATTAATTTTTTTAAATATTTGTCTTTAAGGTCTTTTTCGACATTTAAAAGACTCGGTACCTATTTATTTATTGATAAATTGATTGGTAGAAAATTCTTAATAGGTAAATAAAAGAATAGCAGCTAAAATTATTTCATTTATTTTGACCCGCTAGGCTGACGTTTCGGTCTTGGTCAAGACCATCTTCAGAGCTTGCGGGCTGTCAATATAGGCATACAATCAATAACTCAATCATATAATCCATGAACATTCGGTTACAGGTATTTAAAAATTAGTAGACTATGTAAAATGATTGAATTACAATTTAAAAAATACAAAAATTAATAATATAAGCCAATTAGTTGACTCAACTAACCGAAACGTCAGTCTAGAAGGCCAATAAATGAAATAATTTTAGCTGCTATTCTTTTATTTACCTATTAACGATTATCCATCTATAAAATTCACATTTGTAGACAATTCTATTTAAATAAATTTTGACGTGACCCTTAGTACAAATGGCCAGTATCCTAACTACTACACGAAGGCCTGGAGCTAATTTTTTTTTAATAATTGGTAGCCAATAGGCCTATAATTTTATCGTTAGCAAAAAACTGACCATCTTAATATGTTAATTGCGAACCCACATTTATTTAGAAATATTGCACAGTTTTAACATATTAATGATTAAAATGTTTAGTATATATTAATTAATAAAATGCACGTAACACTTTTATTAGTCCTGAAGATAAGAATGAACAATGTCGAAACGTTAGCAGTAAAATAAATTTTCTGTTTTAATCACCTGCTCACTTTTAAATGCAATTTAAAATCTAAGGATAGATATGGAATATTCCTATATTTTGATAACTTTTAGTAAATTCTTCATAAAATTGTTACTTGCCCTTCAGCTGGGAGTAAGTTCACCCCAAACAAAGCTCTGTCAATTTTTCTTTTATTCTATTCAAAATTTCTTATTCTGTTAGGAATATTCTAATTTTTCGAGATGAATAAACTGGCCATAATATACAATATTTATTAAATCGCTAATTAGCAAAAAGAAGTAGATCCTAGAGAACATTTGACCCTCGAAGATCTTTTAATTTCAGAGAGGCAAATTTTATATCTTTAACTTAAACTTTTTTTTACTAATTGAAATTAATTGAATTTTTTTATTGTAATCTGTATGTTTCTTAAATTATCATTTTGCGAAATGGTTTTAATTAAAAAAAATGAAGGGGGCGAGTGTAATATTTGTAAAATGGCGACAATAAAAATTTGTATCTCATTTTCATGGACGTAATTAAAGGAAGAGTCTTATGTTAGTAGATAGAACAATTATGGGAAAGATGTTAATTCATTTATTTAATTTTTTTTATTTTGCTTATTTTTTTAATTGTTTTTTAATGGCCTCCCACTCTCCTGAATTCGCTGATAACCCCCTCAGCTAAGAACTACTGTTCAAAGAAAATTGATTTGAATTTTTTTTTTTAAGTCTATGGTCAGAGATTTATAAACAAAAATTTTCTTCATGTTTTTTAACCGATGTTGAATTTATTTTCAAGTCTTCTCGGTATCTCGGACTTCTAAGTTATTAATTTCTGATGCACTGATCCAGGAACATTAATTTATTCAATTAGATATCCAATCGATTTAAATAAATATCCATCGAATATTCATTGACTTTTAAGGTTATCAATATTGCCATTGTTACAATCTTTAACCTCTCGGCCGCTGGAAGGAAATATTTGAATTTTTATGAATAATAAAAAAAAAATACAAACCGATTGTATTTTTTAATTTATTGCTTCAATACTGGCTTTTAGGGAACGAATAATATCATCTTCAGAGATTTTAGTTATGATGGAGAAATTATTTTATGATGAAAATTCAGCATTTGGTAGGAGAATAGTCTCTTAAAATTTTACTCAAGTGTCGCCTATTCCTGAGAAATAACCACTGATGATAAAATTTTAGATGTCTTCTCTTCATGTTATTAGAAATTATAATAACTTAGTCTTTCTACTCCCTGAATCCAATCTGCTAATAGGCCTCTTAAGTCCGTATTCAGAGTCGATACTTACTATACTTATTGAACAAGTCAGACTCAAGTAATTGCTTGAGTTCACCTTTCGCTCCATAGTCACAAATAAGCATTCCCTTGAGTCAATGCAAACAAGCAACACCTGGCGTTGACTTGAAAAGTAAAGACTTGTTTACTAGATCACTTACCCTAATTAATTCATGTTTTTGTTATTCATAGTCATGACTTAAGCCAACACTTGTTTCAAATAAGTATCTTTGAATTCATAGTCATTTTTCATGCGAACTAGATTGCAAACAAGTCAGATCGAGAGGTGACTTGAGTCTTCGTTTATTGAGATTTTACAATAGAAATTTATTGTCTTTCATCAATAATAAAATGTTTTATATAAACCAGGGGTTAACTCATTAAATATTTTCTCTTCCCCCTTCAAAAAAAAAAAAATATTTTAAAAGAGCCTATATATTTTATTCAATAGGTATTTTATTCAATAACAACATAAACAAACTAGCTCGACTTGTTTAAATAAGTCTTACTTTATGAATCAAGACTCAAGCACGTCAACAAGTTTCAACTCTGAATATCCACTTTAAATTTTTTTCCTGAAATTTAAAAAAAAATTATCTCCTAGATCGTGTCGAGAAAGATTGATCCATAGATCATAAATCATGACCTCTAAAAGCAGGATCTATTTTATTAATTATTAATTATTTAGCTTCTTAAAAAATTCATATTAAAAAGTAACAAAAGATAACAAAATTTTATTACCCCCATTCTATCCTTTTATTTAATTAAAACCCTTTCGCAAAGAAACAAACTGATTAATCAATTGATTAAAAATTTGGTATTTGTACAAGTATCTATAATAAAATTTGAAGATCCACCTTGATCAAACATTTTATAACACGATCTCTTCGAAAGTTCAATAAAATATTCTCTCGTAGCTATTATAAAATCTTATAACCTTCCTTCTCTAATTAAATTGCATTAATTTCTATTGTTCTAATTAAAACAATACGCTACAATAAGTTGGCTAGATTATTTTTGATCAATAGGCCCGGGCCGGATTCGGCCCCATTGCCAACTTTGAGCTGCTCGGGCTTGTTATTTTAATTGATCGGGCCCCAGGCAAATCTCATTAGACCCTTACTCAGGACTACGCTTAATTAAAGCAAGGAACAATCCAAATTATTCCACTTTCAGAGACATGCTGACTTTGATTTTTACAATTCGCTAAAAACTACAACACAACAACTCTTATGTACTACACTCTATATACTACATTATATACATACTGTATATCCGGGAAATAAATTCCCTTGGGGAGAGGAATTAATTAATAAATGTAATTACGCATTTTTTATCTTTAAATGGATCAATTTTAATTTAGAATATGATTAAATCAATTGTATTCGCTCATTATTTATTTGTGGACACATCCGGAGTGGGAGGAATTTTTTATTATTTGTAGCAATCAACAAGAGAAACAAATTTTAGGCGTCAAAGTCATTATACTAAATAAATTGGATATTTTGTTGTTCGAAATTGAACACCTTTCGGTATTGAATTCTATTATTCTTATTGAATTTTTAACAAGTTATATTTAACATATTTTTAATTATTAGAGGTTTACTTTCTCTGGGAAATAACTGTGGCGATAGGGATTTAATTAATCGCTTAGGACGGGACACCGATACTCAAAAAATATTTAATGATGAAGTAATTGTTAAAATTAAAAAAATTAAATTTACAGGGAAGAAAATAGACTTCTAAATACTTTTTTCATTTTCATATTAATAATTAAAATAAATTTTTGATAACAAAGTTTGATACGTTGTTTTTATTCTTAACCAATTATTTTTTCATTGATTGATAGTCAGAAAATCTCATCAATAAAGACAATACAATTGACCTTTGCTGACCCAGATACGAATAGTCAACTAATTAAATTGAACTCTTCTTCTTCTAGAACAAAATTCATTTCTATTTTATATTATAAAAATATTTTCACTTATAGTATTAATGCTATTTTGAAAAAGGAAAGAATAACGTGAGCTTCAATTCAATTATTTTTTACTTTCTCTTACCTATGTATATATGTAATATATATATAGAGAGAAAGTATTGGATTCATGTCAAAAATTCGATGTCGAGATTTTGATGGATATACACGTTTTGAGGTCCCCTGAATCCAAAAAAGTGGTTTTCGCGACATGGTCTGTCTGTGGGTGTGTGGTGTGTGGGTGTGTGTGTGTTCAATTTTAAGCATGAAGGAATTGAGCTAGGAGGTTGAAATTTTATATTTAAGTTAAACACCCCCGGGACCGGAAAAATAAGCTTTTAATCAAAATCGGCCAAAGAGTACTAGTACTTTACTGATGTACTTTTTCAGTTTTTTTCGATTTTCTCAAAATTGGCTCCAACGATTTTTTTTTAAATTCAAAAATCAATTATTTTTTAGATGCTCTTTAAAATGTATATTCTTATTTTGTGATTGAAATCTTCTGAAGACCACTTTACTCTTGTATTTCATAGGGAAGATAGGAGAAATGGTTGCCATGGTAACAAAATATAAATATTTTCCCATACTTTTTTTTTTTTTTATAAAAAACATTCACACTTTTTTCTCATTCACACTCACACTCACACACACATTCACACAGTCTTTTCGGCAACTTAGGCCATATAAGACTTTGACGATAACCGTTGTAATTAATAAATCAATTTGGTGTTCAGGCATTTCTATTTAAGCCATCTGGTATCCAAATGGCTTAAATAAAATCATCGGACTGCCTGGGTCCGAACCCGCGACGTTTGGTATAGGAGGTAGGCACGCTACCTACTACGCCAGACCCGGGGGCTTTCCCATACTTATAAATTTTACATCTGAATTCATATGTTCCGTACTGTCGGGAACTAAATATATGTCGACACAAAAAATCTGGTGTGACAAGCACAGTACACAACTTTCGATTACCGAAGGTAAGAGAAAGTTGTGTGCTGTGCGCCAGTCACACCAGATTTTTTCCTTAGTTTTTATCTTTATATATATAATTCTTCTGTACGTGTGTATGTGACTGAACTCCTCCTAAACGACTGAACCGATTTTGATGAAATTTTCTGTGTATGTTTGTGAGAATCCCGGACAGGTTTTGTTTCACAAATAACAATAAGTTAATGAGTAATTAACCGTTAAAATAAGAAAAAAATAAAAATTAGGAGAAAGGGTTGCCATGGTAACAAAATATAAATATTTTCCCATGTTTACGATTTTTTTTATTTATTTACATTTTGAATTCTAAAATATCGGCGTAAATTTTTTTGTCTGTGTACCGGGAGAGTCCCGGAAAGGATATGATTCACAAAAAATCTTAAGTTCATGAATAATTAACCGTTAAAATATTCTATATATTATAAAAATGAATTGGGAAAAATGTTTGTATGTACCGGTATGTATATAAGTAGGCGAGCAAGGGGGTCCAGGGGGCGCAGCCCTGGCTAGACGGAAAGCCCCGCCGAAGGCGGGGCTTTGCGTCTAGTTATAAAATAAATTCCAAACAAAAAGGGCATTTCGTCAAATGATGCAAATAAAAAATTTCTAAATTCCATATCAACCTCTTTTTTTTGACCTCTGTTAATTTGCTAATTTATTTTGATTGCAGAGATCATTTTGACTTTTTTTTTTATTTAAATTTTCCTTCCGCCTGTTGATAAAAATGTATTCTTGCTCACTGTTTGAAAATTTTGTTCCTGCGGCGAGCAATTGTAAATTTTTAAAGTTTCAAATTTCTCTCTCTGACTCCGCTTCCTCTGACTCTGGCCAATCAGCGAGAGAGAGTGGTAAACATGGTACACACACCGGAAGTGAATGACTATATATAGTAATAAGAATGTTATTTAATTTATTATAATATCCATGATTCTCGGAGTCCCCCAACCGAAATTCATCTTAATAGCAAGGATCCTGATGACTGATGTTCTTCTTTCTTGCCAGGCTCTCCCATTTCGACTTCTAATTATTTAATAAGATTTTATTTGATACACTAGATGATATGTTTCAATTGTGGATATAATACATTGCCTGACACGATACACTTCAGTCATGTTAGATGTAAATAAATGGTGTCTGTAGATATAAACCTACCTTTATACCTATTCCGTCATTACTGAAAACCTACGGTCGAGAGTTTAAATCTTCTAATTATTTGATATATATATTTATGTCTTCGGAGACTGTTCCATCTCAATCCTCGATCTATCCAGAGGTTTCAGCAGAACTTTGCTTAACCACACTTAGGCTTTATTTATCAATTTGATTGTTATTTTTTCTACATTATTGATTAATTTTGCCTTCGGACGAAATTGAGAATAAGAAAATTGTCTATTGAATGCTGAAGAAGAATTTGATTGAAATGAATATTAAGTTAAATAGCAAAGCGCCCACCGAAGGCGGGCAGAGCCAGCTAGTGTACTATATATTTCAAAAAGATTTCCTTGGGGTGAGATAGACCCTGCTTTATAATAAAATCGGAAACGATTTTTAACTTTTAATATTATAGTTGATTTAATTTTGCCTGAATAGAAAGAGAGGGTGCAGTGCACCCAGAGATTTTAATATTCACTCGCTAGCTAGCAGGGGTGACTTTATGCAGGGTAGTTTTACTGCTTAATATTTACAAAATTCGCAGATGCATCATACGGAATTGTTATTATTGCACGTAAATCATTACCCATATAGCTTCTTTTGTTTTATAATAACAATAAACTTCACCCAAAATGGCGCGACTCATAAAATCTTCCCATCTTTTCTATATACCTGAGTATAAATATATACCTCTGAACTAGAGAGTTATCAAAATAATTATCGAGTTTAATTAACTTTTCCCATTTGAAATATACGTACTTACATCTTGAGTATTTTTCATGGAGCGTGTCACGAGTTAGTCACGTGGCCTAAAAATAATAATAATAAATAAAAAAGAAGGCATACCTCTCTCTCTTTGGTCTCGTTGAGTTTTCTTTTCGTCTTGTTTTGTTTTGTGACCAATCGAGATGGTCACGGCCCGGCGAAGTTCTCACGGACTCACTTGACTCTGACTCTTCTTCACCACACCAACGAAAATGGTTTAAGTGTTTTCTTTAAGAATCTCTGCATTTCCACTTCCGTTCTCTATTTATTTATTTTTTTTTAATTTTTTTTATTAAATCACTCAGCTAGTAAATGAAAAAAAAATTCATTTTCACTATCATCGGCAAGATCTATTAAAGAATTATTTATTTCTCTTTAGTTATGGTCTCTTAAACATTCTTTAGATAGAAAAAAATAATTAATTTAAATAATTCTATATCGAGAGGTTAGAGGTATTGAACTGTAGGGAGAAAAGGCTAACAATTTTTTTACTTTCTCTTACCTCTATATATGTTAATATATAGAGAGATAAAGTATTGGATTCATGTCAAAAATTCGATGTCGAGATTTTGATGGATATACACGTTTTGAGGTCCCCTGAAACCAAAAAAGTGGTTTTCGCGACATGGTCTGTCTGCTGTGTGTGTGTGTCTGTCTGGGTTCAATTTAAAGCATGAAGGAATTGAGCTAGGAGGTTGAAATTTTATATTTAAGTTAGGCACCCACCTGAGGCGTTTAAATAAGCTTTTTGACAAAATCGGTCAATGAGTACTAGTACTTTACTGATGTATTTTTTCAGTTTTTTTTCGATTTTCTCAAAATTCGCTCCAACGTTATTTTTTTAAATTCAAAAATCAATTATTTTTTAGATTCTCTTTAAAATGTATATTCACATTTTGCCATTGAAATCTTCTGAAGACCACTTTACTCTTGTACTCCATAGAAAAGATAGGAGAAATGGTTGCCATGGTAACAAAATATAAATATTTCCCCACATTTATAAATTTTACATCTGCATTCACATGTTCCGTACTGTCGGGAACTAAATATATGTCGACACGAAAAATCTGGTGTGACAAGCACAGAACACAACTTTCGATTACCGAAAGTAAGAGAAAGTTGTGTGCTGTGCGACAGGCACACCAGATTTTTTATTTTTTATTTTATTTGACAAAAGGCCGTTAAGTTTTTGAATAGATAAATTAAAAATAAAATTCTGAAAAAAGAAATTGGAGAATGAAATTTCATTATAAACAAAATTAAATGAAAAATCAAATAAAAAAAAAAAAGAATTCAGAAAAATAACTAAAATCAAATAAAAGGTCAAATAAAAAAAATAAATTAAATAATCGAGAGTCTCTACTCTAATATTATTAACAAATTTTTTCATAAAGCATTTAGCAATACATTTTTTCGAAATTTGTTATATTTAACTCGAACATAAAAAAAGTAAAAAGGTTTATAAATATTTTAAATTAAATGTAGTCAGAAATATCTGAACCCGAAACATTGGAAAAAATAAAATAAAATCCAAGGGTCAGAGGTTCAGCTCCCTTTTTCAGCGATTTAAAATAATTAAAATAATAAAGGATATAGTAGAAGAGTCAAAATTTTTAAACGCTTGGCAAGTGGTCAGAACGCTATAAGGTAGACCCGAAAAACCGAAAAAAATCATTTGGTTGTTTATTACTTGTTAGATTATTAGACCTATTACTAATACTACTATTACTAAACTACGAATAACTAACTAATATTTTTTTAATTTCACTCGGTGAACGTTTTGATAAGATAAAGTTCATCTTCGAGATAAACAAATATTTAATTTATATATCTTGTGGCAGAAGAGCGGCAAATCACAGGAAAGGTAAAGAAAATAGACACACGCTAATTCCTGGTGGTCACCCACCCACCATTGATTTTAAATAATTTCAAGTTGGTGATTCAAGGCTCTACTCTACTCAATGTATTTTTTTTTTAAAAAAATTTCTTCTTAAAAAGAAAAAATTTTTTTTTTTATTATTTTTTTTTTAATAAAAAAAATAAATATAAACTTTAATTTTTTTTTTTTTTTTTTAAAAAAAAAAACCACTAACTTTTATAAAAAAAATTTGGGGGGTAGAATAAGTAGAAGTGGTCGTAATTTCGATCGGCAACTTTGTCTGGCCAAACAATGGAAATGTGATTAGTTGGCCGCCATTTTGAATTTAAATCAATAATAACTGAAAAAGTACATCAGTAAAGTACTAGTACTCTTTGGCCGATTTTGTTTAAAAGCTTATTTTCACGCTCTAGGTGGATGTCTAACTTAAATATAAAATTTCAGCCTCGTAGCTCAATTCCTTCATGGTTAAAATTGAACACACAGACAGACCATGTCGCAAAAACCACTATTTTGGACTCAGGGGCATCAGTAAAGTACTAGTACTCTTTGGTCGATTTTGTTCAAAAGCTTCCTGTCACGTCCCATGGCGGTGCCTTACTTAAATATAAAATTTCAACCTCCTAGCTCATTTCGTTCTTGAGATATTTTGTTCACAGACATACAGACAGACCATGTTGGGAAAATCACTTTTTTTGATTCAGGGGACCTCAAAACGTGTATATCCATCAAAATATCGACATCGAATTTTTGACATGAATCCAATACTTTCTCTATCTATTTATTATATATATAGGTAAGAGAAATTAAAAATGTAAGAAGTGGGTATTATTTGAGTAGTACAAAATAAAATTGAAAATTTAAGAGCCACCGAAAATCGACGTTCAGGAGATGAGGCGTTTATATAGTCTACGTTTAATATCTTCTGGTCGCAAATTTTGGTTGATATATTTCTTCCTTCCTAATTAGTAGAGACCGGATTTTAAGCAAAATGCTTATTGCTGAATTTTATAAGCAACCATTAGATATTTAATTTCTATACGAATTACGAAAAACTAAATGCATTGAAATTGCATTTTTTATGCTTTTTTGAGTTTTAATGCTTTTTTTCCCTTTCGTGCTTATTTGAACTTATTTTACGAATATTTATAATTTTTTTTTTTTTATTAAAAAACACATTTTCCCATTCACACACGCATACACAAGGGGCGAATATAAGGGGAGGGGGCTGAGGCCCCCCCGCAGTGCGAAAAAATATAGCCCTGTAAAAAAATTTTTTCCGCAGGGTGAAAAACTTAGGTTCCGCAAAAACAAAAGTGGGGCTGGTACATTACATCTTTACCCCCCCTTTGTATTCGCCATTGGCATGAGTAGAAGTTGCTTATGAGATGAACTTTTATGCTTATTTAAGAACTTTTTATTCAAGATTTTTATGCTTTTTTAGGCACTTTTTTCCATTTTTTTAATGCTTTTTTGTCCGGTCTCTACTAATTAGAAAGATCTAGTCTAATTATAATTCAATATCTAATGCCACCCAATTTCTTGACGTGGTCTTGTTCTGAATTCATTGATATTTTCCTCTTAAAACAAAACTATTTTTCATTTTACTATTACTGAATAACTGCTTTATTTCAAATAATATAATTGTCAATTGTTGAAGTGGTCTTTTCCCACCTAATATACCGGTACTAACTAAATTAATATTCTAAATGAAAACTTGATTGATTGCTTGAAATTGGCCTCTGACCTATGTTTCTTATAAACACAATAATAACTCCATCTTTATGATGAGGATATGCCTCTGCACATATGTAAACGAACAAGTTTTAATTAGGCCACTGGCACGCCAAAACAATTTCCTCCATCAATTAAATTAATAGAAACCATCTTTTGTGTTATTAAAATAAATCTGGTGTGACTCACCGTACAACATTCTTTCGATTGGTCTCACGCCAGATTGTTTTGTGTCGACATATATTTAATTTCCGATAGTACATCAAAACGCAGCAGAAGTCTAGTTTATAATTTCTCCTATTCTTTCCAATAAAGTACAAGAGTACTTCAAACAATTTCTAGTTTAAATATAAAATTTAATCCAAGGGATATTTTGATGACAGACAAACCATTTTCTGTTTTGTCCTCATCACGAGTATTTTTATCAAAATCTCTATATAATTATTATTTCATTTTAAAATTATAAATACAGTACTTCAATTTATTTGTCTTTCAGTAATGATAATCTCTCCTTTCAAAAAACGAAAATTCCTTCAAGTCATTAGTACAACTTGTAGCTAGTAAGTGGACAACCAATTTAGCGCTTGACTAATGGGTCCTTACAGTAAGAAAATGAGACCTCGTTTTCATCAGGAGAGAGCAATTTAGGGAATCACCATTTTCGTTCGTTTTAATGCAAACTCAGCGATGTCATTTAGTTGTCTCTTCTTACCTTGAATGCCCGCCCGCGCTCCTAGTAATCTCTCGTTTCTCCCCAAGTCCGAGCCTTTGAGATAAATAAATATTCAGAATAGCTCTTGGTATATCATTAGCTTCTTAATTGTTCTTTTAATCATTAAATTAAAAACTATTAAAATTCTATACCACTGGGCTGTAGTCAGAAAAATTTTTCGGAAATCGGAGTTTGAATGTAAGCTAAATTCGTCCTTCAAAAATTAAAAAAATATTTTTTATAATTTCTACCGATATTTAAGGGGGTTCAGGAGTGACGTCTAAACGTACTCAAAAAAAAAAAAAAAAAAAAAAAAAAACTAGACTATTATAAGGTATTTTTTAATGCGGTTTTTTTAAAATGAATTAAATTCATAAGAGATTATTGGGACATCGAGCTATAATTTTTTTAATGACTTAATAAAAAATTATCGTAATTAATTTTTTTGTTATCAAGCAAATACAAAAAAACAATCTGCCCCAATAATCTTTAATTTTTTTTAAATTTAAAAATGAATTTATTGTTATTATTAATCACATATTTTTAATTAAGAAATTTTTAAAATAAGCTTAGATGATTTATTTAAAAATCAACTGTCAAATTAGTTCAGCATTCTTGCAATAGATGGCAGGCTAGTCTAACAGCCGATCCCCTAATAGCCTCTATTTGGCCTATGTTTATATATTTTTATGCTTTTATAAAAGATACATAATATATAATAACATTTATAAAGTATTTATTGTTAAAAGATCAATGAAAATCAACCAAATGCATTAAATATTATTAGCTACCATTCTGACATCTCTTGGCAAATTTTTGAATTACTTCATTTTTTTGGGCATACTTTTTATGACACACTACGCCATCTTATCGGGAAAAACATGCGTAACCACTTCGCTCCCGTTCCCCCTTAAAATTTTATCGTAACACTAAGCTTTTGAACAAAATCAGCTAAAAAGTCGTAGAACTTTGGACTGATGTACTTTTTCAGTTTATTTTTCAATTTTCTTAAAATTCGCTTCTATGATTTTGATTAAAATTCATAAATCAATTTTTTTATATGCTCTTTAAAATGTATATTCTCATGCTGCCCTTGAAATCTTTTGAAGCACACTTTACTCTTGTACTTCATAGGAAAGATAGGAGAAATGGTTGCTATGGTTACAAAATATAAATATTTTCCCATATCTCTTACCTTCGGTAATCGAAAGTTGTGTGTGCTAACAGTCACACCAGATTTTTTTAAATAGTTTCATTCATTAATTTTAAATTTGTTCATATATAATTTTTTTTTTCTTTGACTGTACAAAAGACAAAAAAAAATCCTTTAGGATTATATTAACATCAAAAAAGTATTAAATTGATTATGAAGTAGATATATTTAGTTTGTGAACAAAAAATAAAGAACTCGTGTAGCGAATCCTTAATCTCTGTGACTCACTTCACGTTGGAAGAACACAGCTGTGGTTTCTCTGTTCTTTTCTTCGACTCATCAAATTCTCATTTTGTTTATATTGCATCAAAAAAAAAAGAAGTTTTTTGCTCATAAATCAATATCTAATTGTTTATGAAAATTACTCTCATTTTCATTTTGTCAAATGTTCAAACGTGGATAATAATAATAAAAGAAATGAGAGAGAGAGAGAAAAAAAGGTAATTTTTAACTCTCACGCATACTCAAAGGACGTAAGTAAGAAGGAAAAAAAATGGGGTGAAGGACTTGAGAAAGGCAAATAAAAAGGCCCGACCCCGTGGACTTAATTAAAAAATTATTAAGGAAGTCTTATTCGAATAAGTTGAGGTAATAATATAAATGGATTATGTTAATCCGAAACTAATCTGGCTGAGTAAAATTTCTCATTTCTCGGTGTTTTATAAAAAAATAAATTAAAAAAATATTAGAAGGAAAATTTCATTTAAAAGTAACACATTTTTAAAAGGTCTTTTTCGACATGTGAGGCCATTTAGGTTTTTAAATTATTTTATTTATTTGTGCTCAAGAAGGGAAATAAACTCATGACTTTTAGATCATTAAACGAGATGCTTATTATTAAGGGGCTTTTTAATTATAGACCACATTTTGTATTAATTATTTATTTAAAATATAACTACTGTACAACGTTTCGACTATTTATCGTTTTCAAGTACTGTGCACTTGCTCCGACTCAAGCGAATTAACCTCTAAGGGAATCCTACGTGAAGTTAGTAGCATTTTAAATGCAATGAAGTTAGACACATAAAATCATCCCCATGAAGTTAGCCACCCCTTCACAGCAAGTGTTTACATAAAAAGCATGATTGTTACAATAGTTTTTATATTGATTTTAGCAAAGATGGTACAAAATACTATTATTAAATTATTCCAGCAAAGCGCACAGTATTTGAAAACGACTGCAGAATAAGCAATCGAAACTTTGTACAGTATTTATATTTTTAAAATAAATAATTAATACAATGCAGCAAAAGTCAATAAAAAATTCATTTCTCATATTTTCGACTATCCAACTTCACAATGCATTTTTCCTTAAGTCTGTTTTGAATTTGGATTTTATGAGATATTGCTCCTCCTCAGACACTTGACCCACAATCTTTATCAGATCCCAGGTTACGCAGTCTGAGGTATTGCTTCTTCTCAGTCACCAGGGCAGTCCCAGTCGGAGTAATCCCCTTTTAAGGCAAGGCACTTGGGCCACCTCAAATTGAGCCCTCGGTGTCTGAGGGGTGAGATTTTGGCGGCAATGTTGAATTATTTGCGGCAATCTGGATTCGAACTCGAGTCCTGTTGAGTCTTCAGACTATTGGCTACATGCATCCTCACTTGAGTTTGTTAAATTCGTCCTTATTTTTTAAGTTTTTTTGGCATCTTAGTCTACTAGGGTATATAGTCTTTAACGATACTCAATTATGTTATTTACGATACCTATGTGAACCAGGCATATTGATTTACATCAATTCGCTCTTAAACGGTATTTCTGCTGTGAAAGTTGACCTCTCAAATCATAATTTAATCAATTGTATCTTCTTCTTTATTTGCCTTAATCCCGCGGTGCGGGGTCGGCTGTCATGGGTTTTTGCGGCAGGGAAGGAATAGAGCAGGCCGGTCCGTCGCACGTGTTGAAAATATAGAAAGGAAGAGACTGACTTGCAAAGAACAGAAGTACAGCAAGTCCCAGCTAGGGCAGCTCGTGGTCGCCATCTACGTACCACAAGATTTAATCAATAGTATAATGGTCTTTATTTATTTGAAAAAAAAAAAAAAAAAAAATTTCTTAAATTTATTTGATTCATTTATTATTGATTGACGTTATATAATTATCCATTTTAATTTATTTCAGACGTAAATACATTTAATTAAAGTTTAAATTTAGGTAATGAAAAATAACACATTTGCAAACATCGCTAATTCCATTAAGCTAATAATGTATTATGTTTTATCATTTTAATGAATTTGATAATATTAAAACTTTTAAACTGATTATTAATTATAATAATTATATAGGTTTTATAATTATACAAAAGAGGGTTTTTTTTTCAGATTTAATTATTTTTTGTTTTGTTTTGTTCCAGGAGCAGAGATCGCTGCAATGGAGGACATACTCTAGGCACGCCACTGGTGAGCTAATTTTATTTTATATCATTATTAGTTTGAATTGAGTGTGGTGGTAGTTTTTTAATTTCAATTATTAATTGAGTTTATAATTAAAAGCGAAATTAATTTTAATAATTTAATTAATAATAAAATTTAATTAATCTTTACTAAATTAATATAATAGCGGAAGTTTTATTTTACCATATGTATGTAAAAATATAAATTAAATTAAACATATATTCCAGTTATATATTACAATATTATATGATTAGAAGCTTCAATTGATCAAATTTTTTAATAATAATACAAAACTAAATTTTAATTAAGCAGTGGAGTCGGCAAATAATTATAGTGCACCTGTTTTAGGAATTCCAAAAACTTAAATAAACAGCATTTTTTTTTTTTTTTTCAAATTTCGGCCAAGTTGTAGAGAAGTGCCGTGATTGGCATATAAATATGGCTTTAACATCCTTAGAGTGAGAGTAAAACTTTTGTATTTCGAAAACGACCCGCCTAAATTTTGTTTATTTTACTGTATATATACCTATAGAGATTATGACGCAAAAATTTTTTGAAAATGAAAATTCACGTCCCTCTATTATTATTATTATTACAAATATAATTTTTTTGCTTTTGAGGGTCCTCCATATGCGCTTCTCATAATTATAATTGTAAACAAACCCACCAATAGTAGGACTTAATTTGCTACTAAATTACATAGATAATTAGAGACTGATAAGTAAATAAATCAAATTAATTAATACTAATGAAAATTAAAATAATAAATAAATAAATAATGTTTTTTTAAACTTTAACATTATTAGCGTTTGGAGTTAAATACATTTTCATTTATTTGATTAAAAATTGGGTCTTTGTTTTATCCAACATGGATGCTTTTTATCACTTTACTTATCTATCAAATTATGAATAATTAAAGGGAATATCGAAATGATATTTAAACAAATACTTAGGAACGTTTCGGCTGGGATCCACCATGCCATCTTCAGCTTTCAAAGAGCAAATTCAAATTTTTATACATGCTCTTTGAAAGCTGAAGTCGGCAGGGTGGATCCCAGCCGAAACGTTCCTAATAAAGAGTGTTTAATCATTAAATAGAGGCTCAACTATTGGCTGCATCCTCTTCCTTTATTGAAAATATCAGATACAGCCATCTAGTATTCAATTGAAATAATTTATTATCTGTGACTCTTGTTTCTCGGGACCACCTATCCAGATTACAACGCTTATTCGGTGTTCATTCTTTTTGCCATTTTATTTCAATTGAATTGGCCACCACCAATCAATTCATATAAATAGGTTTGGATCTAAATGGCCTCAGATTCAGAAAAAGACCTAAAACTAATTTTCTCATACAGTTCCCATCCATTTTCGCGACCATTATTAAATTCCTTAACTTTTCTTTGGTTTACTTATAGTAAATCATTTATGGGCCTATTCTTGATTACAGTTGAAGTCTTAAATTTAGTCGAACTTATTCTTTTTTGGAAGGATGTGGGAATCAGGCAGTCTCGATTATCTTTGAATGTTCAAACGTTTCGGTCAAAATTTATTCGCTCATCCTCAGTGAACAATTATATTGAAAGAGAGTTAAGTCTCTTGAAATTAATACATAGTACTCCCTCCATAAGTCTCTGCGGCCCAATAAAAATTGAGAAAATATGGGGCATTACAGACATTACAGGTCCCCCGGAGGATGGCTGGTCCCTTGCTCCCCCCCCCCCGGGGGCAAATTTTCTAGCTACACTCGTGAAAAGAACTCTCGGTTTTCTTAGCCTCACTAATTTAACTCTCAAACTAGGATTTTTTTAAAAGAGAATGGGAAGTTTCCCTTCTGTTCTAAAACGTGTATTAATTTTATTACTCACCCCCTCCCCTCCCATTTCTCCACCACATTATATATTGAAAGATGAAAGCCAGACTACATAAAAGCAAACATTTTCTTCCTGGCTGCATGTGACTATTGGTCATTATAGGTCTTCGGACCTTATGCACCCATTCAAAAAAAAAAAAAACATACTACAGTATTTTAGAATTATTACCCTGTATTTTTTTTAAATTTATCATTCGTCGCGAGTGGAGAGCCACCCCTTGACTAGAAAATAAAAAAAATGATTACACTATAGAGGGGGGGGTTTACCAGATAGAACTTTTTTCAAAAGTTATTTCTATTTTACTAAAGACTCTTCGTTCTGGAATCAACGACGACTACATTTATAAAAGATTATTATACTCACTTTTAATTTGCGAACATTTTATCCTTGTTAATTTTTTTTAAACCACTCTCTAATATCCACTCGCATACATTAAATATATAAACATCTTTTTTTTTATTTTTTCATAATTGAAACGAATTCAATTATCCCATCATCTCGCTTTTTTTTTACATCCATCTTCTTCGAAAATAATTTTTTCGTAAACACTTTTCCTTTGACGATCTTTTCAACCAACCCCCAAATTGTTCTTTCTCTTTCAATGAGTCATATAAATTGAGGGACAAAAAAAAAAAAAAACATACCTCTAAACCAACACGCAATGGCGCAATTAGCTAGCGTATGAAATCTAAGTATCTTTGTTCCTCCCGCAAAGGGGGTCTCCACCCCCTCGCGAACCAACCCTTTTTAAGGAGGGAGGAGGGGTTCACTCCTTCTCTCGCTCTCCACTTAGAGCCAGATTAAAATTCTTCGCCATTTTAATCAAAGCGGCTTAATAATTCATTGAAGCCCTGGGCTCTAAGTGCATCCAGAAGGCTGCTTTTGATGCTTTCGAACCACTCTAGCCATTAGCAGAAAAACACTTTACATTAGCTGATTGCAGGCGGCGGTTAACGCCACGTTGCCAAGTGGCTTGGCTGTGCCCATACCCCCCTAGGGGGGGGCACCACCACCACCTCTCAAATGCACTCTTTTTCATTTCTATTCAATACAATTTGGATTTCTGAATTCAAATACAAAACATAAAACAAACCCCATTTAAGAAATATGAACCGCATACTTTTACTCCATCATATTTATTTTTTGATGTTTGATCATGTTGCACCTTGTAAAACTCCCAGAATTAAAATGTTTCGACTTAAATTTATTAGCCATCTTCAGTTGATACCCATTTTTTATGGAAATTTCATAAACATAAGTTTGTTGATAATAAAATATGTGCTGCAGATGAATATCTGCTTTGTATGAAGCAGATATTTTATTTTTGACAAATTGAATTTGATCATATGTTTATGAAGTAAAGGAGGCAAGTACTAAGTGAGATAAGCTGTGGATTACGGATCTGAAGTTTTAACCCACCTCGGGTTCGAGTCCATATTTCAACAATACCGAAGTCTCCTATTAGGGTAGAAAAGTGAGAGTAAATCTCACCACACAGACACAAAGGGCCGGCTTAAGTGCTTCAGAAATGGGGATGACTCCGACTTGGTTAACCCGGGATCTGCCTCGAGATGTAGGTCAGGGGGCTGGGAATGAGTATTACCTCTTAGAATCCATCCATTTATCTATTTACCATTCCCAATAACTGAATAAAGGTAGATCAAAATGTTTTGATTCAGATAGAATCTATTTCATCTTGACATAATTACAGCGCAACAGTTAAATAAATAGCTAAAAAAAACTAAGCCAAGAGCTATGGGATTAGATTACATGAAAAGTTTATTTAAATCAATTGAATACCAATTGAAATAAATAAATTGGATTACGTGTATTGTAATTGTTATAAATAAATTAATGCCTCTGAAATCCTTAGCTAAAAATAAATAAATATCACCTCTGATACTGAAAGGCCTTAAAAAAAAACTGTATATTCATACTACAGAGAAAGTGAACTTCTACTCAAATTCTCATTCATTATGGAAAATTCACAGATAAATGAAAATCAATCTGATAATGTAGTTTACATTTTCACTATTATTCCTCCCCAGACAGCCTGGAATATTGCAGTAATATTGCAGCAATTTTGCCAACCTTGCACAATATTGACAATATTGGAGCAACATTGCTGTAATTTCGCTGCGCAATATTGAAGTGAGGACATTGCAGAAATATTGCAGCAATATTGCTGTGGCAACATTGAAGTGTGAATATTGCGACAATATTGCAGTGGCAACATTGAATAGTGAATATTGGAGCAATATTGCATCAATATTGCCGTTGCAATATTGAAGTGTGAATATTGTTGCAATATTGCATCAATATTGCTGTTGCAATATTGAATACTGAATATTTCAGCAATATTGCAGTGGGAATATTGAAGTGTAAATATTGCAGCAATATTCCTGAAATATTACAGTGGCAACATTGAAGAGTGAATATTGAAGCAATATTGCAGCACAATGTTGCAATGGCAACATTGAAGTATGAATATTGCAGCAATATTGCAGGGTCAATATTGAAGTGTGAATATTGCAGCAATATTGAAGTGGCAACATTGAATAGTGAATATAGGGTTAAAATTATCATATCAACTTTATAATATTCATATTAATTAAATTAATTAATGCCCGTGATGACCCGTGGCTCAGAGAGAAGACAGCTTCTTGAGCCTGGGGCAGTGGCGTAACGTACGCCCCCGCAGACCCCGCAATGCGGGGGGCCCCGGACCTTGGGGGGCCCACGGGCCGGGCCGGGCTAAAAAACTGTATCTCCTCAGGGCTCCAGTAAAAAAGGAAAAATTTAGATTAAAAAAAAAAAATTAATGAAAATTTATCTTTGAAAGGGCCCGGGTCCTCAGGGATCAGAGATATACTGTATTTTAAAAATATTTTTTGCAAGGTCTAATAATGGGGCCCGAAATAAAGGTTTGAGGGGAGGCCCAGCTAAAAAACGTTACGCTAGTGGTCTGGGGTCCAGGATTCGCTTTCCGTCCCCAGCGAGAAAAATTTATTTCATTTGAATTGACTGCAAATAATTTGAAATAAATAGGGATGGGGTCTAAATCACCTTAGATGCCGAAAAAAAAAAATAAATAAAAATTAAAAAAAAAAAAAAAAATTAATTTTAAATATTATAAATTATTATTTTTTTACAATTTATAAGTGACTTTTTGTTTAAAAAAAAATTTAATAGTACTACATACGAATTAAGTAGCTTAAAAAGTGTTGAAATTTCATATAGCAAAACGTCCGAGGCAGTAAAGGAGTCGAATATTGGAATCAAGACATTGGAAATATTGGAAATGCAAAAAACTCGTGTTCAAATCCCTCTATGAACAAGTTTTTTTTTTTACCCTGCAATATTGCCACAATATTCCATGCAGGAATATTCCCGTAATATTGATGCAATACTCACAATATCCGCGTAATATTGCTGCAATACTTGCAATATTTTTGTAATATTTTTGTAATATTGCCACAATATTCCATTCAGTATTGCCACAATATTCCTGCAAGTTACAAAGAGGCGGACATAGGAATATTGCAACAATGTTGCTGCATTGTTCATGCAATATTCCCTGCAAGGTTAAATATTGCAATGTAAGATTCCTGCAATATTAATGCAAGATTCCAGGCTGTCTGGGTCATGTCTAGATTAATTTTAACTTATAGGTATAAATGAAAACGAGGTTTTTGGTATTATCTCGTGTTTACAAAACACAAGGTTTCGGTTTTTGGTAAAATTATTCTATAGACCATCTGTTTAATAAGAAAGAGGATGCAGCCAAATAATTGAGCCTCTATTCAGTAATGAACACTCTTTATTGGGACGTTTCGACTGGGATTGATAGATGGCCAATAAAGAGGTTCTATTATAATGAACATTTGATTTGATGGGATCAACCCTGCCATCTGATCAACCCCAGTCGAAACGTCCCAATAAAGAGTGTTCATTACTGAATAAAGGCTCAATTATTTGGCTGCATCCTCTTTCCTATTAAACATATCAGCTACAGCCACGTTCTATTATTCAATCTATAGACCATCTATTAATTGTTTATTTAACTAATTTCGAGGTATAAATGTAGTGAGTCTAGTCTCTTAGACATACTTCTTTTTTTGTTCGCATGCTCAAGCAAATCCTCAATTTTATGACCTCCCTCTCTAACCCAACCTCGTGGCATTGGAGAGGGTTTCATAATCGAACTTGCTCTACCGTGCGTAAAGAAGTTTCACTTCAAAAAAAAGTTCAATTTAATTTAATTTTTTCACGATTAAATGCTGACTTTTTTTGAATTTTATTTATATTTCTAAAAAGTCATTGCAACTTTTTTGTTGTTTTTTTTTTTTTTTTTAGTCTCTGGTGGAATCTTATAAATTGAAATTTCATTTAGGGAGGACTAATTAATTTAATTTACTAAAATGATTTTCTATATATTCCTTTTAAAGCTCTACTCCTCTCTCTGAATAAGATCGGATTGTAAACTTAAAAAATCAATAATTAAGAGGAGTTAAAGATAGGAATTAAAGTATAGATTTGGTAATAACCTCGCATTGCGTCTTTTATTAAAATTTCACTTTGCGTCCATAGATAGTATGATAGTATTGGTGCTTCTAGGATGATTTTTTTTTTTTAATTCTATTTCACGTTTTAGTTGATTCTTTTAATTAATCAAAAACTGACTCACCCTTCTTTTTATACCGAAAGAATTTCTTCCCATCATCTGGTAAATTTAGTATCATGTCACAAGTGTTATTTATTTATTCATTTTTTTTTTTTTTTCTTAAAGCTTTCTTAATGAATATGTGATTTTGTTTTGGTAATCATCTTTCTAATAAGCTTGTCTCTTTTCATTTCTAAATTGACTTTGATTATATATACGTATGTGTATGTGTTAGTAAATATATATATATATATAGAGCCTATATGTATAAAAGAAGTTAATAGAAAAGTTGATTAAAAATTATATGAGCCTATACTAATTTATTCTTCAGTGCCTTTTAAATTAACTAAAAAGTTAATTATCATTTAAGTTTTTTGTGTGCAAATTAATAAATTAAAAAAATAATTAACTAAAAAAATGTACTTGGAAATTTGCGTTTCATTCATCTAATGGAATGGAAAAAATTTACTTGTATTTAATAAAAAAAAGGGAGTTTAAATATAAGTTATTGTATTAAAATAAAAATAAAAACTCGACTCCATTATTCACTGAGTAATGGATTAACCTCTTAATTAAATTTGAAATTCATCTTCATTAAATCATTACAAGAATATATCATTTTTGTGTAACTCTGAAAAGTGTAATAAATACAGTAGCAAGGGAGGCTATCTGTGGAAAGTTTAAACAAAAAAAAAATACGATGATATATATCTAATTCATCAAAAGCACTGAGATCCTTCACTATCTGTTTTTTTTTTTGTTCTTCATTGTCGTATGTGGCTATGATGAATAAATTTCTTTTCGGTGGGCTACGCAGTTAGACAGAGGACATATCCTCAGAGGATGTGGGATGATCCGGAAACCGAATATTCGGCCTCAATCTTAGTTTCGGTCGAAACCGAAACCGAAACTTGTATTTCCTATAAAAAATTCATATCATTTTACCTTTTTTTTTTAGAAATTTTTTTCCCCTCCCGTGAAAATCATTTTATCTAATCCGTAACCGAAACCGAATATTCGGTCGGTTCCTAAAAAAAATATAAATATTATTACATATTTGTTTCTTTAAATTTTAAGATCTCAGAATTTCGGCTATTTTCATTGTTAGCATTCCTCAGTGAGGGTTGGATCTAATGACAATATGCCTGAGAATCACCAAAGAAGAATAAAATCAACCGAAACTTTGAAGAAATAAATATAGATCTATATTCAATAAAAAAAAAAAAAAATTTACATCTTGAAATTCGAATGTAACTTTACTGTCGGAAACTAAATATATGTCGACACAAAAAATACAAGACACAACTTTGGATTACCGAAAATAAGAGAAAGTTGTGTTCTGTGCGACCAGTCACTCCAGATTTTTTTGAACTGAAGTCCTTGGCCCGTGGCACCAGAAGCTAATGCTCTCTCTTTGATAGCCCAGGCAGTGGCGGATTAATGCAATTTTGTCGGGGGGGGGGGCGGTTTTTTTTTTTTATTTAAGGACTTTGTGGGCATCTATGGCCATTTAGACCCCTTTCCTATTTATTTAAATTGATTGGTAACAAATTCAATTGAAATTAAAGAGCGGAAATCATAATTTCTTTAGATTACTAGTTTTTATAACATTGTGAATTTCTTCTCGGGGGGGGGGGGGCCCTGAGTTCAGGGCAGTTGAGTTGAAAGGGAGATTTTTTTCATTAGGCCAATTAAAATTTTTATTAATTTCCTTCTGAATCCTCTCTCCGCTGTTTCTAGCTCGGGTAACTCGTTCTCTCCATTGACTTTTTGAGAAAATTTAAAAACGAATTCTATTTATTATTTTTTCATTATATTACCAAATAGAGTATAATATTGATTTAAAACAAAACAGGAAACAAAAAAAAATAAGTTAATAAAAAATTTCGATAAATTTTACTTTTTATTTATCAAATAATATAAACAAAATTGAACAGAGAGAGACAGACAGACAAACGGACAAATAACTTCATGATAAATCAATGAGATTGAATTCTGACAAATAAGCTTTTTAGTTGTGAGAGTAACTCAAATATAAATAACGATATAAACCAATTACTGGCAAATGTTTCAAAGGTTTCTCTGTTAGATTTACATATCATTTACATTTTTATTTCTGTATTTTAAATCTATCTATTCTAGCTATGATATTTATATTCGGATTTCCGGATAAGTTTTAATACTGAGTATTCTAAATAAAAAATACTCGTTTAATTAACTGATTGACATTCAATTGACATGTGTTTAAGTTTCTCTTTATTATTTTTGATAAAACATCGAATTTTAATTAAAACTTAATTTTAGCAATAGATAATTTTTATAGTAGATTGTAATAATTTCTCTACTTCATTTACAAGAAAGTAAAAATCGATTGGCTTTGATTTATTCACGAAATCAGATGACAATAATAATCTAAATAATATTTCTAGTAAATTTAAAAAAAGTCCTCTTTTTTAATCTTATATTTCTTGAAACCAACTGTGAAAGGCTCAATTTGTTACGGACTAACAACTTGAGATTGTTTTTTTTTTCTGAAGACAAGAAAGGAAAAAATAAATTTGGAATTGAAATTTTTTTATTGTTTTAAAATTTCGGAGGAAACACTTAAAACACAATTTTTATATATGCTTAATGGGGTAGAAAACTCAAAGTTTTGTCATTGAATAATAGAACAAATGAAAACTACCGTTGATATATGGTCATTATAAAAAAATTATGTGAGAGAAAGGAAGTCAGCCAGAGGGTGGCCTCTATCTAAATAGAATTCACAAAGTGTGAAATGTTTCGGTAGTTATAGAACCATCATTAGTCACTCACATATACAAGCACAATGGTTTAACAAGAGGTAAGCTAAGCGCTGTAGAGAGTGTCGTTAATCTATTATAAAATAAATATAGAATACATGGTTCGAAATATGTCCTTATCTTTTCAATCATTAGTGTCAGATCTGACACGTTGTTGTTACTCTGAGGAGTAACTTTCATGAGAATAATTGAGGTGGGTTCCCGTTTCTTTCCTCAGGAGGAAGCATTTCAAATTTTTGCCATGAGGTGTATTTGAACTCGAGTTGTCTTCATCTCAGGATTACAGGCTTAAATGCATTATCCACTCGGCTAATCGCCTCCTCAAGGGGGGGCATTTAACAACAGGAATATTAATTAAACGAGGTCCTCCTGTACTAAAATTTCACGCGCATCTTGGGAAGGCCCCCTTTCTTCTATCGCAAGCTATCTTGTGCATACTGATGACTGAGACGATTACGTTGTAGAGAAAGAACCCCCTCCTGCCTATTCTCTCTCTTTACCACAAGTTTAGCAAAGAGAACACAGTTTAACTAATATACCTATGTTTCCAATGTTTATGAAACGTTTCCCACTTTGGGAGTTTTATTCCGGAAGATACTACACTTCTGGCTTTCTCTTCTCTCACATTATTTTAAAAAGCAAGCAAATACTTAATGCTTCTTCAAGATTTCGTCTATCTCTATATATATAAATCGGCAGATTTTTAATTAATATAAAGGAGAGCCATAATTAAAAATCCTCCAATTATTCAAACCCAGCGAGACATTTCGGGAAAACTTTATTCTCCCCAGAATAAAGTATTGTGCCCATTTGACAACTCCGGGACAAACACAGTTTAAAAGACTGATGATGGGAGAATAAAGTTTTTCCGAAACGTCTCGCTGGATTGTGAATAATCGGAGGCTTTTTAATTTTGACTGTTCCTGTTCATCTTCCTTTAATTAAACCAACAGCCACTGACTTCATTGATATATTTAATTAATTATGTATAATTAGACTATAGAGTCGTAATTCCAGTTATCATAACCCCACTCAAAAGATCGCCTCCAAATCCTTCTATCTTGTCCTTATCCCCTATGTGGGGCCGGCAAAATAAATTTATAAAGAAATGAGGCCAAGAGAAATGAAAGCCGACCCGTCTCACGGCCTGACACTTGATATGAAAAAGGGAAGAAGAAATGCTCGGGTAACTCGTTGACGCTATCCACGTTCACACTAAAAGTGAGATCCTGAGTGGAAAAGATCGGCTATTATTGTGCATAATACATATTCCTACTTCTTTCGATCCTTTGCCTCTAGGAGAGAAGAAAGACTGTAATTTTTTGCTACATTACGCAGTTATATAGCAAAACCTTATAAAATAAAAGAAACAGGAAATTTTATAAAAGATCTAAAACTATTTTTAAATTAAATTAATAAAATTATTATTACTTTTGATAGGCTAATCCTATTAATTTTTTTACGAATTAATTATCTAAACTTGTACCTGTTTTCCCCAAAATTGACAAATTACTACAACCCAAAGCTGTTTATAATTCAACAGAGTATGTTTTTGTCAAATTCCCTTTAATGAATTGTCTTATGAAATAGGCGAGTCATAGAATCCGTTAGATTAGAATGTTAATCAGGTCCCTCGATTAGCCAAGACCACACAATTGCTTGTCTGAAGCTTTCAGATGAAGAAGAGGGAGGTGGAGGGGGGAGGGGGTGGCAAGAGAGACGCTGTCGCCGCCATACTGAAAGTTTTGGGGTTCTCTCAGTGGTGGTCGTCGCTAATTAAAGCGACTCTAAGGAGCGAGCGAAAAGAGACAACGCGATTTTCATTTAATTTCATTAACGGGGCTCAAAAGAGCGACAAGGAAAGTACGGCACGCGTTTGATTAACGAGCGAATTAAAATGGGCGCCACCCCCTCGCCCATCCTATTCTCTCTCTCCAGTTCATTATAATAAAGCTCCTTTTACTACGTTTCTTTATTTTATTTATATATGTTCTTAAAAAATGATAGGCTTGTATAAAAGCTGCGGATAAATGTAGCCAATTTCTAGGAACAAAAATTCGTTCTCTAAACAAAACTCCCCCCTCCATCCTTTGATTCGATATAAAAAGTCAAAAAATTTCATATAAATTCAAATTAACATATCAATAAATTAATATTTTTTCCACATTCTTTTGGAAAATTATAAATATGTCATATGAGTAAAAAAAAATCTTAATTTTTTTAAAAGATAAATCACTTCATTTTGAAAATAAATCCATTTTTCATTTTTCATTTTTTTTTTTTTTTTTTTTTTTTTGTTATTTATAGACATGCGAATTCTTAATTTATTAAAAAATTCATTTTTTAAATAAATTTGTCTGCATAAATTTTTTTTTTCTAATACCATTTAACAAACTAAGTTTAAATTTATTTTCCGTATATAAGGGAATGTATTTCGATTACAAAAAATTTGAAAAAGGACTGCATATCTATGTATAAACTTTGTACCATTGGCCAAAGGTCAAGGGTTCGAACCCCGTGCGACATAGAGACGGGGACTTAGATGCGCTTTAAAATGTATATTCTCATTTTGCCATTGAAATCTTGTGAAGCACACTTTACTCTTGTACTTCATAGGAGAAAGATAGGAGAAATGTTTGCAATGGTAACAAAATATAAATATTTTTCCATGTTTATAAATTGTATATCTTGAATTCCAATATATCGGCGGAAATTAAATATATCTCGACACAAAAAACCTGGTGTGACAAGCACAGAACACAACTTTCTCTTACCAAAAGTAAGGTTGTGCTGTACAACCACTCACACCAGATTTTATTTAATTGTTCCCATTTTACTATTTTTTATTCATTTTTGTAGTATTCTTAGACGAGTGAATGACTTGTTCCGATTTGTTCTTGATGGATTGTTTATCTGACTTCACGTCAGAAAATGTGACTACTTCTCTGACTAACTCCAAGTTGAATGTCCCCACTCCTCTTGAAGAGACAACTATTTATATACTTCTCATGTCTTCTGTCACTTTTTTTTTTGATTCTTATAAATGTTTCAATCTTTCATCACCTTATCATAAATTGACTGTCTTGTAAATATAATTAATAATATGCAATCAAATAGAAAGGCTTTATCCACATATTTAATAACTATGCCAGATGGTAGGATTTAATTTTTATTATGAACTAGCCGCAAAGCCCGCTCTCGGCGGGTCGGTACTGGATCAGCAGAAAAGTCTATTTATGACTGCCTGGAGGTGGCCATAAATCATAAAGCTACCAAAAGAAAATAAAATAGATTTGTGTTCAGATATTGTAGAAATTTGATTATAATTTATTCCTCAAAACATTTCAGAGACGTTAAGTTACTCTCCGTCTCAAATAAAGATTCATTAGAAATTCTGGATTTCTATAGATCATAGACATACCATCAAGAGAAAATATATTGGACAAACCCCTCATAGGGGTGAGGGGTTGTCCAATATATTTTTCTTGATGGTACATACCATCTACTGCAATAGAATTGAGACTAAATCCTGGTTGATGGTCAGCCCAAATGGCACACGCACACTAAAGCCATTTGGGCTGCCTATCAACCAGGCTTTAGTCTCAATTCTATTGTAATATATGGTATATACATACATACATTTTTCCATTTCATTTTTAGCCTATATATAGATAAAAAAAATTTTCATTGGTGTTTATTAGTTATTTATTTTTGGATTGGTAGCCAATCCAATTGAAATAAATTTTTGTCGCATGAGACGGGATACGAACCCTTGACCTTTGGTCCCAGAAGCTAATGCTCTACACCACAGGTCAAGGGTAGTTATTTATTTATTACTAATTAACATTTCTATAGTGTATATAAATAAAATTTAAAAAATTCATTATGTCCTTTCATTAATTATGTATAATAATAATAATAATGTTTTTTGTTGATGATGTTGATGACTTTTTTGTTTCACTTGCCAAAATTCATTTTGTACCCAGCATTTTTAACAAAGCGCCCCCCCCCCCCCCATACGGATGAAATTTCGTTTATATTCATTATACCTAATCATTAAAACAAATGACAGATAATGAAACGAAAATAAAAAATAATTAAGAAAAATTTTAATTGTAAATCACCAATGAATATATATATATATAAATATATATATTCGCTCACACATACATTTATAGGCTTAAGCCTATATTCAATTTCAATTATCCCTGATTGATCAGTTGATTAATTTTTCTTTTATTTTCCATTTGTCCACTGCATAATTATCGTGCCTGTGTGCGCGTCTGTTATTCATGTTGTTAATTGTCCCCCGCACATTTTAGTTTAGTTGAAGAGGGCGGAGGGGGGGGGGTGCTTTTCCCGCCATCATTAGCGGATGCCTAAAAAGGATTTGGCTGCAGAAGAGAGAGAGAGGATGAGGATTCATTAGTTCTGATTTATTCCAAGGTTTGGCCCGAGAAGATATATGTTCCCCTTTGTGTTGGTGTATATGTGTGTGTTGAAGATTTCAAAAATAGGCTAATTAAGGCTGGCCTCGGTCCCTATTAGAGCAAATGTGAGTGACACGCACATGTCTTCAAATCCTCTTTATTAAAAACAAACCTCCTCTTTATTTATATGTTTTAATTGGCTCCATACTAAAATGTTTCCACTATTTAACCAGTTAATGAAAAATAAGTCTAAATTGAAAGCGTATGTTTTTTTTTTTTTAATCATTCTATATTATAATAACATTCGTGAAGTTTTTCTTGGAAAAATTTTAATAAGAAATCGAATACTTTGCTAATTAACGAATCATTAATTTTAATCAACTATTTCGATTTTTTTTTCTCTCTTGAAATGATTATTTTTAATTTGATTGGATTCTTTTTCTTCTTCTTATTTTTTTTTTAAGTTTGAGGTACGATATTAATTATTCATCTTCAGATTTTAAGAAAAAAATTTTTATATGCTATTAATTTATTTTTAAATTGACCATAAAGGACACTGTTTGATGATAATTATAGAAATAAGAATGTAGAATGAATGGAATTAGTTTTTTGAAATTTTTTCTAGGTTGTTTTTACTTTCTCATATAGAGAAAGTATTGTAATCGTAAAAAAATTCGACTTCGAGATTTTGATGTTTCTCCACGTTTTAGACCTCCATGAGTCCAAAAATACCATTTTTGGCATTATGTCTGTGTGTGTGTGTGTGTGTGTGTGATCACGATTGCTTAAAAACCAAAGAAGCTAGATGGATGAAATTTGGTATATGCTCCTTACACTAAAATTGTAGACTTCTATCAACTTTTGGAGTAAATACGTCACTTGGAAGTAGTACTTTACCTAATAGGTTTTTTCAGAAATTTTGAAATTTTCAATTTTTTTGTTATATTATGAGAAAATACTCAATTTTAAAAAGTTTTTATTCTTTGATATTTTCCCGAAAACTGAATAGTTTTTGAAATAATCACAGAAGAAAACGACATTTTTTCTTTCCAAAATTAATGAAAAATGTCGTTTTCTTCTGTGATTATTTCAAAAACTATATTCTCATTTTCCCTTCAAAGTAGTTTGAAGACCACTTTACTCTTTTTTTTAAACTGATTTAAGGTCTTTTTAGGCATCGAAGGCTCTTTTAGACCCCGTCCCCAATTGGATTGGTAGTTAATCGTGAAATAACACCTCTTTACTATTGTTCTTAATAGGGAAGATAAGAGATAAGGTTGCCATGGTAACAAAATGCAGAGATGATTTTGCATGCATATTATTTTCTATTTAATGCCTGGACCCCAATATATATATTTTCATATTAACAGTTTTCGTCAAAGTCTTATATGGCCTAAGTTCCCGAAATTGTTAAAACCAAGGGTCAATTTAACGGTTGATTAGCTCGAGACAGTAAAAAAAAAATTTGGTACATTTAAATAATTAATGTAGTTATTTAATTAATGGTTTGTGCAATGAGCGAATTCTTGTCTAAAGTCTAGACCAGGGGTTTCCAAACCAACAAATTCATCTTTATAAAAGTAGCCTTATTTTTTAATACAAATAGATGGTTGTCTGACCTTTAGGGTCTTTTGAATGCATCTTTAATGAGCTATTTTTATCCTAACTAACACATCTCCAAAAAAAAAAAACGTTTAGATGTCTAAAATCTTTAATTAAATTTGTGAGATATTTATTCATTTGTTTATACTTAAGGTGAGATGAAGCTTTTAAGCTGTCTTCGTAATTTTAGTTCTAATGATAAAATTTCTTTTTTTAAATAAAATGTTTTTAACAAGACTGTGAGTGTTGTTTTTATTGGTGAGGCCAAACATCCCATGGCCCCCGGGAATCGAACCCAGGATCTCCAGCCTCTCCGAGGCATAGGCTGTCCATTGCACTAGGCCACCCGGACCCTCGAATGTTTTTAATTTATTTATTATCATTACATAAGTTCATTAGTTTATTTCTTGCTGATTAGAGTAGGTAGCCTAAACAAACTGAGTACTTTAATTTACAAAATATTTCAACGTCTAGGGTCGAAACTTTTAACGTTAAAAAATTTATTTTTATATAAAATAGGTAATAAAATTATGATTATTCGTGTGTTTTGATTTTTTTTTTCTATTTAAGTGGAGCCAAATAAATCTTGATTGAATTAGATTAGATTAGATTTTCTCACTATATCTCTCAATTATTTAATTAATACCAGAAGATTTAAACTTTCGACCGTTGGTTCTCGTTGAAACATTTTGTAAATTAAAATTAAATATACAAATTAAACACTAGGTTATTTGTTTCAAAGGTTTTATTAATTAAAAATTAACACTTGATACGTATTTCGACAATTGCTTGTTATCATCAGAAGTGATTACAAGGAATTTTCGAAATACGTATCAAGTGTTCATTTTTAATTAATAAAACATAACCTAGTGTTTAATTTGTATATTTAATTTTAATTTAATTAATACCATATCTGACTCAATTTAGATCTCTTTTATTATTTATTCAAATTGATATTGAAAGGGCAAAACCTCCTGGATTCGAACATGGACCTCTCTCTCTTTCGCATTTTATATTTTCCCCCACGTCTCAAAATCTCAAAAGAATTTTTTTTTTTTTTAAATTTATTTTAGGTTTTTTCAGTATCTGTGTCTATTTAGACCCAGACTCCCTCCATTTTTCTAATAGTTTCCGTCGTAATTTAGAAAAATCTTCTGAAAAGGGTTGTAGTAACCTCCCTAGAAACAAATTTCATTTTTTTTGTTTAAATATAGTATTCTATTAGAGCTTCGTGAAATAGTCGAAAAATAACAAAAACTGAGTTTTATAGAGGAACGAGGAGGATTCTCTCCGCTTGATTTTCACCTCTCTATAAAAGGTGAAAAATTTCTCTCCCTTTTATACAAGATTTAAACTAGCATTCAGATGATACACAAGATGATGTTTTTAACATTTAATGGGTATTTCTATAAAAATTTAATTGATAATCTCAAATTAAGATTTTGCTCAGGGGCCCACGTCTTGTGGGTACGTGGATGGCGACCACGAGCTGCCCGAGCTGGGACAGGCAGTCCTTCAGTTCTTTGTAGGTCTATCTCTTCCTTCCTCATTTCAACAGGCGTCAGACCATGCGACGGGCCGGCCTGTTCTATTTCCTCTGGTCGCAAAAACGCATTATAGGTTTGTAGGAGAAAAATGAGGTCCGCCGACCCCGCATCGCGGAAATAAGGCGAGAACAGAAGAAGAAGATGAATCTTAAATTAAGATTAGGTTTCTATAGAAAAATTTCATTTCGATCGATAGAAGAAGCTCAGAATTTGGTTCAAATTTTGTCCTCTTGATTTTAAATTTTAAAATTCTACCTTCATATTCACAAAATTTTTGATTTTAAGTTTTCAAAATATAAAGTCCTGACATCTCTTAATCCATAAATTATCACCAGCTCACAATTTCAAACAAATTAATTTTAATTTTATTTATTTAAATTATCATTTTATCAGCATAGCTATTTGACAAAAGACTAGCACTACAAATTGTTATAATTTATATGACAGTTTGAAACAAGGAAATTTTTTTTTTCCCAACGTTGCTCTTAAAACGTCCTAATCAAATGAAGATGAGTGAGTCATCATCTTGGAAGAAGATCCTAGCGATAAGTCCAAACAACCCGAAATCGAGATACAAATAAATGGACAGAGCCACCTGCTCTCTCATCTCGCGCATCCTTTTCTATTTATTTTCGTCTTGGCGCCCAAAACAGTTGCTATTTTAATATCGAATACAGAAAGAAAGACAGACAGACAGGAGAGTGAGAGAGTCAAAGAAAAAAAAAAGAGCTAACTTAATCGGGGCTAATTAATAATTCATATAAATAGAGGAAGGTCACGAATGGCCTGAGGTCCCCTCCACAATGAAATATTAGAAGGTCACCATTATGCATATAATAAGCAAAATTACCTCCTCGGGTTTGAATAATGAATGATCCAGCCAGGCACAATTAAGATTTTATATTATTCCTACGTATACATACAGCTGCTGACTCTGCGTTTATTTATTAAATAAAAAAAAATCAACTTTAATTTTATTTATAATCACAAGTTAATTAAATCGTTTAATAAAAGTATTATCATAGAGATATTAAGAAAAATAAAAATTCACTCTCCAAAAAATCCTAAAAATAATTCGAAAAATTATCATATTTTAAATAATTCTTTAGTAATTAAGGGCGGGCGGATCCAGAGTATTTGAGAGGGGGATAGATACCCCTTTTACCCCCTCCCCCTTGTTAGTGAATATGCCTATTTAATTAATCAAAAGAGGAATTAAAAACACTATCTGCCAACAAGTACACTGCAAAAAAATCTTAATTTTAGTGTGTTTTGGGATACTAAATTTTCAAATTTTCCTTGTAAATGATAACTACTATGCATTTATATACTAAATTTACAAATTTATGCGTTCAAATATTTTATTACAACAAAAAAACATTTTAAAATTACAATTTTCTTCGAAAATGTATTGTAATTTTACAAACATTGAATAGAAATTTTCGTTAAAAATTGTGTTGTAATTTTCTAAAGCAGTTTGTTTGGGAATTTGCAAATATTTAACGTTAGAAAGCATTTTGGTATTAATAGAACCACGTCAAATTAAATAGCTTAAAAAAGTATGGCATTTTTAACAAAGTAAGTAGTCGAGATGGTTAAGGCGTCTTACAAGATCATTTATAAAGAAACCAAGAGCTCGAATTCAAATCCCTCAAAGGACAATTTTTTTTCTCGCTCTTGCTAAATTGCTTTCTAAAATTACAACACATTTTCACTCTAATTTTTAAAGGGCTTTCGAAAATTACAATACATTTGTAAACGGTTTTTGCAAAGACTTATTAAATTTAGTCTGTTTTTGTTTATGTAATTTGTTTCCTACACAAAAATTGTAAAAATCATCAAAATTTGCAGTGTACAAGTCAGAAGGAGCCAGATCTGGTGAATATGGGGGGTGTATAAGTAATTCTAATCCCAAATCGTTCGTTTAATAATCGTTTTCCTCGACTTATGGATCGGTACTTTGTCTTGGTAGTATCTAACCTTTTATATACCAGTATTGACAACGACATGAAATTTTTACACATATCTTTAGAAGGTTCGAACTACCGAAAAACAAAAGAGGTTTGCCATTGTTGGCCCATCTGTGTTTCAGACCCAGGACTTAATGAACCATGTCTTAGGTCATAAATTTCAATGATATAAACAACAAACTTATGACCTAGTGTTTTTAATTTTAATCTCATAAATACACAATATTTAAACTAGAGCCTACGAGTAAATAGTTTAAATCTAATCAAAATATTTTTAGTTTTACCTCCCTTTCTTAATCCAAGAAGAAATTTTATTTAACCAAGTTTTTTTTTTTTTTTTTAATTACATTTCCAAATTTGGCTTCCCTTTCTCTTTCTCTTTCTCTCTCTCCCCACTTCTGATTGAGTTAGTTACCCCGTCTATAACTTTTTCAATTCTAAGCTTCACATTAGAAGGACATAAAATTAATAGAATTAAAAATATATTAAAAAAGTTTTTCTTTTTATTCGGGAAAAAACGAAATCGATCGATTTATTTTCAGTTCACTTGATTGTCTTTTAAATGCCTTTTAAATACTTTTTCTTTTTTTTTTAATCTTTTAAATAAAAAATAAATTATTTTCACAAAGCAGTAAAAACAATATGTTCGGAAATAATATATACTAGATACACTCTTCGTTATAATACACGTATAAATTCATATTCAAAAAAATAAAGTTGTAAAACTTTGCTCAAAATTATTCAAATTTTTATTTATATACAAGTTATTATTATACTAATACTAGTCGCAAAACCCTCCTTCTCCTAGTTCTTTTCTTTCTTGAGATATTTTGTTCACAAACAGACACACACATACACATACAGACCATGTTGCGAAATCCACTTTTTGCATCTAGGGGACCTCAAAACCTGTATATCCATAAAAATCTCGACATCGAATTTTTGACATGAAACCAATACTTTCACTCTCTATATACTAACAGTAAAAAACTTATATGCCCCCTAATAAAGCAAATTTAAGGAATAAGTCTTAAACCCCCTAAAAGATATTTTATAAAATTTGATTGTAAAGGAACCATGAAATATTAAAAAATTTAGTAGATAGATAAATTTTTGATAATTATTAATAGAAGAGAACCAGGTATTTCTATAGCGAATTTTTTGCGATTGTTTATTTCATATATATGTAAGAGCATAGGCGCCGGGACTGGGGGGGGGAATAGGAAGGGGCAGAGGGGGGCAATATGTCCTCTTTTATTTCATTTATTTTTAAAAATGATACATTTTTACCTTTGAAAAATAAAATCTTTTAAATTAAAAAAAATTAAAGAGTAAGAAATTCATTTTTTTCCAAAATTATTCTATATAGACCCTATTGTATTTCTAATTTCTAAAAACATTTTATATTGAATTAAAAGAAGAAAATTAAAAATATTTATTTCCTTCAAATAGTATAAATATAGCCTAAAAAAATTTTGTTAAAATCACTAACACATTTTTTAAAATTTTAATTTTATTAAAATTGTGATTTTATTTAAAATTTGTTAAGCTTTATAGTTGATTTGTTTTTGTTTTATACTATTTGAACATGTTAAATTATTTTAATTTTCTAAAAAAAAATGTCTTGCCCCCCCCCCCTGATTCGTTCCCGCGCCCCTGTGTAAGAGTAAGTAAAAACGTTTAGATTTTCTATCGTTTAAGAATTTCAGATATGCATCAAAATGTATTTATTGAATAGCAACCAAATATTCCAATCAAATGGTCTAATTGAATTAGATAGGAAAAACGTTAATTAAGCATTCTTTGATCTATTGCTAATATTCATTCGAATTAATTCGATTCATTAATTTATACTCTTTGAATAAAAGGAAAATTCGCCTATGCAAATTCCTCTTCCATTGCTGATTCCAATGATATAATCGTGATTTTAATTAAAAAGAGCGAGAGAGAGAGAGAGAGAGAGAGAGAGAGTTGGTTGTTTATACATACTTTAATAATTAGCCAGCCAGCCACCAGCGAGAGCTTGCAAAATCTCTCCTCCCTCCTTACTCGGTCTCTTGTTGTTATTGTTTAATAAAATATTAGTGAATTTATATTTACTTTTTTAAAATTATTAATATTACCTAATGAGAAAATTAATAATCCACGAGCTACCCTCTGCTTTAAATATTAGCAAACACAAATAATCTATAAATAAATTTAGTTTCTTGGCAGATTGCTTTGTATTTTTCACTCAAAGTTGGATTTTAATTAGTTTTGTAATATTTTGGTCCTGTGTATGATAGCAAGAAGTCTAAAGAAGGGCAGGGGAGGGGGAGGGGAGAACTAATACCCGTATTCATAGTCGTTCCTTGAGGAAGAAGGAATCTTGATGCCTATATTGGCATTTATACAGGTATATAAAGATTCCTGCTTCCTCAAGGAAGGATATGTCTCATTACTGTATTAGAACTATTTTGTTTTTAAAGAATTTTTTTTAAAATCTAAACCAAGAAAAATATCTTTTTAAGATCTATTTTTTTTTTAGTACCTGATTAATATGTTTCCAAAATGTTAAATTCCTGCTTTAGACAGTTGCAAATATTTAAAAGCGCTTGTCCCTGGAGTAGTGAGTAGTAGCTTTTTGTTTGATAATACAAAGATCATTTCACAGTGGACTTTATTTACGAGGGTAGTAGAAAAGTCTGTGGCTTTTTGAATAAAATATATTTTTTTGGTAAATAAGCGTTTTATTTCTCAACTTAGTCTCCATTCAGCTTGATATATTTAGTCCAGTGTTTTTACAATTTTTTTATTCCTTCCAAATAATAGGTTTTCGCAAGGCCCTCAGAATAGGCGTTTCTTTCAATGATGGTCTTAGTTCGAACCGAATCTCTTACCGCCCAGCCATTTCTTCAGGTTTGGAAATAAGAAATAGTCGCTGGGGACTAAATCTGGAGAGTATGCCGGATGCGGAAGCAGTTCGTAGACCAAATACTTAATCTAACCTAGACCGCCTTCTGCAGGCTTCCCGTCTATTTAAATAATATTCATATTGGCGTGACGAACTTCGTTCCTGCCGGGGGACCTACGACCCCACACGTTTGCTTTTCTTTATTCTTTACTACAAGATCTAATCAGATATCCACTTCACTCTAATACAAATGTTTAATCAGCACACGAAATTCACATTTATCCATTTTAGTTAAAATTCACTAACAATTTGTAAGTTGTCTGTTTCCAATGGCTGTTAAACCCAAACTAAATGGCGCAGCTTGCTCAAATAGTCTATTAATAGATGGCAGTTGACGGGAGCAGTGTTGCATTTAAAGTTACTGCGCGGGAGATTCAAAAAGTTACTGACTTTATCAAACTGCCCTCTTAAAATTCGGTTGAAATTAAATTTTTTTGATTACAGACATCCAGATTCCTAATTATTCACTTTTTTTTGGTCCTTATTATTTTTTTATTTGTTTTTGATTACCCAAACGACCTTTGTTCTCACTTAGTACGGATAATCGCGTTTGTACTGCAATTATTTATCAATTTATGGTTAGATATTGTCAAGCATATAAATAAAGACAAAAGTAAAAGAAAATAGAAATGCCTGAACCCCAAATACATTTATTAATTAGAACGGTTATCGTATAAAGTCTTAAATGGCCAGAGTTGCCGAAAAGACTGTGTGAATGTGTGGGTGAGTGTGAGTGTGAATGAGAAAAAAGTGTGAATGTTTTTAATTATAAAAAAAAAAAGTAAAAGAAAATGAATAAATCAACACTATTCTTTTTGATAGCAAATAATCTAACCGGTGTTTTTTTTTAGTGTAGGCTATTTTTATTAGGTGAATTAGTAGGGGTGAAGTTTTAATTGATAACAAAAAGAAAATAATTCGAAATAGTTTAATTCTCTCTAAAAATAAAATCTTTCATTTCAGGTTCTCTTTTGTGTCATTATTTAGTAAAGCGCCCATTTATACTTTCTTATTATTAATAAAGAAAATTCTCTAATAGATAGGGAAAAGTAGGCACTCAACTTTGGATCGATAATAATAAAATAATCATCGTTATCAAATACCAACTTTATTATTTATTTAATACTCTTTTAACATTAATGGATTATCCATATTTAAAATATAAATGTATAATTAAAATAAAAGTATTTTTTCTCATTAAGAATTGTTATCAAAAATCAGTTAGGTGAGTAAGTAAGTTGAGGGGTTGGAGGGATATTTTTAAAAATATCTGATTTCGAGTGTTGATCAATATCACCGAGTGACCCTTCTGAATTCAGTGACAAATGACAAAAATATAGAACTCCCAGTATAAGTGCTTTAATCAAAAGATCGATTGATATAATTATATCAAATTTCCCCTCAAATAAAATAATTTTGTTTGGCATGCACTCACTATCTATATCAAAAAAAAAAGGATGGATCGCTTATTTAAACTCTCTATTATGGAAATCAGACATGATAAAAATAAAATTTTAATTTTTTCTAGTCATATAGGTAAGAATCATAAACCGATTTATCTCAACCAGATTCGATCACGTTAAAATCATTATTTTTTGACTCTACACTTAATTCGAAATATTATCTACCCTCTTGTCTTCTTAGGAACATGACGGTGGTCGATGGGACTAGACTCAACATATTTATGCTTCAAAAACCAATTAATGAATAAAAAATTCGTCTTCAGGTTAATTAACTTGCATTCAACAAAAATATTTTTTTTTTTACTTTTTAACATTGGTTGGCCCTCGGGTCTTGGTGTAGGGGTTAGCGTGCTGGCCTTTTGTACCAATATCGCGGGTTCGCATCCCGTCCCAGGCGACAAAATTTATTTAAATTGAATTTGCTTCAAAAATCAATTTAAATAAATCGGGACGGGGCCTAAGTGGCCTTGGATGCCGAAAAAGCCTTAAATAAAAAAAAAAAAAAACTATATTTATATTTCTGTGAGATAATTTTTCCTAATATTAGTCTCAGATGATGATCGTTTTTCCAAATCGTTCATTTAGAATAAATAAATAAACCAGACACTTTGGGACATAAATATTTTAATTCTTATCATTTTCAAAGCCATTGCTCATTGATTTCAATTTTCCACTTTGACAACAATTCGAATATGGAAGGTGCTTCTTATATTCCTGGATGATAGGCAACACAATTTGCTCATCTCACAAAAAACTTTTTGATTAATTGCTTATTTTTAAATATCTGAAAACTGAAATATTTACTCATCTCAGGATCATTTACTCAAAAAATACGCGCTCAGTTTTACATTTCAAGGGAAATTAATCAATTTACACTGAGCAAAAAGTAGCTCAAAATCGAAAATATTTTCTATAAGTTTCTAAATTTTATTTTACAAACCTGTAAATCTACTAAACAAATTCACAATGTTGAATCAGATTGTAAAATTCCCTCTATGATACTTTTTTATTCTAAAGGCTATCTTGTAACTTGCGACCACTGATCAATATAACCCTTTGGTAATTTTCGGTTCCGCTCATATCTGAAAGTTTGCCTACACCTGCTCGAGTGCACCTGATCCAACTATTCAGTGTGTTTCGCCTACCTTCAAAATCATGTACGAATTAATTTTCAAAGCCAAGCTACGTCATTTTGTTTCATGTTTTATATATCAATATAAAAAAATCCTGCAGTTTTCAATCCATCTTATTAATTTTTGAACAAAAATTTCTTCATTCCCGTGAACTAGAAGACTATAAAGATATGAATCAAACGATCTATAAATTTCTTTCTACTGATTATGTTTTTATATTTATTTATTATCGTATTAATAAATCCGTGTTCCTGTAAACGTAATGTTCTTTGATATTTCTAGTGTTATAAAAAGATCCTAAAATGACGAAGTGCACAATTTCCTCCCTTTCATCTTTTTTTTTCTGATCCTCCCCTCTTCAACCAAACACCTGTAAGAGTTTATCCCCCGCACTTGAGCCGCGCAATTATCTTACTGTCATTTCCAATGAATTGAATGAACGTACATTTGAATTGTTTCCATATTTCATTTGCAATATTGTTAATAAATTTCCAATTGCCTATTTCTATTTATCGCCACGATATAGAGAGAGAAATAGAGAAAGGGGGACGGACTGGTGGCTTTGAAAGGCCCCCACTTGCTAATGATCCCACCCTTTTTCCCTGTCCTCCCAATTACAAGTTAAATCCATTTATAGACATTATTATTTAGCGTCGGTGGGGTAGTTTTATTAGCCACCCCCTTCACCCTCGGGCCCAGCAAACCCCCCACCACTCAGCCAAGACGTTATAGCCCAACAACGAAAGGCCATTTACAAATCGGAGATGGAAAGAGAGGCAAGTCGAGTTAAGGGCCTCGATCTATGGAGAAAGAGAAATCAATTTCAAGTTGGGGCTCTGTGATTTCCTTAGTGTGGGGTCCACACTGCTGCTGATGCTTGGCCAACTTTAAAATTAATTTAATTCCCTCTCCCAACTTTCCATTTCTCTTCTATTAACGTTAGATAAATGGTTTTGGTTCGAGAAGGACCCCCCCCCCCCCCTTTCGTTTTAACAAAAGAATTTAACAGGTTGGCATACGTAACCACAGGCAGATAGAAAACTAGAAAATTAAGGAATTAATTACGTATTTAAACTTTTTTAAAATAATCCATAAAGTTGCTAAAAAATTTTTTTTGAGTTATAAGATTATGAACGAAATAGGAATAACCTTTTTCTAACACAAAAATTCCAGGATTATCCAGATTTTGGAAGGGGAGGGCGATTTGTTTTATAAAATTTTTCTTAATGAAATGAAAGATTTTAAGGAATAAGTTTCAAATTTAATTAAATTCTCATCTAATAAGATGAATAAATAACACTAGGTTAAGTTTCAAAAGGTTTTTATTTTTAGCGTATTATGCACATTTTGACGTTAATACATCATCTTCACAATGAACAAACAAACACACAAACTTTGTTTGTGCTATAGCTCTGAAGATGATGTTTTAACGTCGAAATGAGCATAAGCTAAAAATAAAAACCTTTTGAAACTTAACCTAGTGTACAGTAGTTGTTTTTAGCTGGGAATCGTAGTTGAGGACGATAAGGAGAAAACTTTGCTGGTTTTTATTCTCCTTATCGTCCTTAACCTAGTGTTATTTCACATTTTTTCTCATTCATACTCACACAGTCTTTTCGGCAACTTAGGCCATATAAGACTTTTACGATAACAGTTGTTAATGAATATATCTATTGGGGGTCCAGGCATTTCCTTAGTGTTATTTATTTATCAATAATTAAGAGAATTTAATTAAATTCGAGAATTTCTATTAGTGTTAAAGGAGAATTTTTTTTTTATTTTTAAAATTTTCATAATAACTTTGCGTCAGAAAAGTTTATTTCGTATTATTCATCTTATTGTAAATATTTCGATCCCAGTGTGATTGATGTTTATTATAAAATTTGTATTCATATCAAAGAGAATCTATGACGATTTTCAGAATATTGAATATAATTCAATCACACTGACAATTGAGTTCGATATATTTATATATACCAAGTAAACGAGCATTAAGCAGATTACCTATTTCTGTGCTAAAATCCTTATGAAAATTAATCTTCCTTACGTTCACTTAAGGTGAACCCAATCCATCTAATTTTAATCAGATGATTGATTAGAGCCCATTGTGAAAAAATCAAAAATCACAACAGTAAAGTACTAGTACTCAAAAAACTATAGCTGCATTTCTCATTTGATGATACCCTCCTATTAATATACTTTTACTATTATCCTTACGAATGAATAAAAATCTTTTCTTCATCTTTTATTCATCTTTTATATAGATTAATTATTTTCTAAATATTCCATTGCTTTTTTTATTGAATTGCAATAGCTATATGTATATATGTTTACCTGATTGGAGTTAAAATTTCATTCTTGAAAAACTCCAATTATTTTTCCATAGAAATCCATTCAATTGAAAAGTAAACTTTGTTTTAACAATTTTTATGTGATTATTTATTTGTTAAATTTGGTTCGTTTGCCTCATTCTCTCACCCCAATCATCTCATCCTCCTTTCCTCCCTCTTTTTCCTTTTTTTTTTATTTTTTTTTTATTTTACCATTGAGTAATCGAAAGGTATTTTTGCTTGCAAACAAAACGTATCACTAACTTTATCCAATTGGTTTGATAAAAATGTTTAATTCTCTTTTATTTCCTCCTGGCGACGACGCACACACAGACACACATTCACTAATACATGAATAAAAGCGTAGACAAAAAGTTTTAAAATTAAAATTGTTCGCGAAAGCTAGTTTTTTTCTTTCCCATTCTCCCTCTCACTCTTTTTTTTTCTCCACTTTTTAAATTTGTCTACTCACTTACCTTTTGGAAATTTGGATAGATTTAAAACGATGTTATCAGATTAAATATTTTTTCACCACCAATAATGAAACAAATCATTATTGACTAAATGTCTGAAAAAAGTCAAAAGTTTCTTTTTTATGTGAACTGTACTTTTTTTATTATTCTTATGTTATTGTTAACTTTATCCATGTCTTCTTTGGATCTTTATTTTTTCTTGCTTTTTTAATTCTCAATTATTACAAAACCAGTGGTAAAGCCCGCCTTCGGCGAGCAAATGCTTAAAATTTATTCTTGCTGACTGTTTGGACATTTTCAAATTTCCCTCTCTCTGAATTTTAAATTTCCCTCTCCATTTCCTGCTATGAAAATTCTAATTACTATATTCTTACAAAAATCCAGGGGTGGGTCATAAGGGTTTAACCCTTGAAATCTCAAAAACAAAAATTAGTGATAATAAAGTAATAAAGTAATAAAAATATATTCGGAATTAGAGTAAAATTTTCAAACGAATTTGGAAATACCTACTTTATATTTTTCAAAGTTAATTCATTTAGACTTAGGGGATATCGTCTCCCCCCCCTCCCCCTTCTCTCCTACTCCACCTCTGAAAAAAATTTTTGACCTCGTCTTGGTTCTTACAATTTTATTACTGAAAAAGGTCTCAAAAATTAAAATTTTATTCGGCTCATCAATGATGGTATAAAAAAATTTTTTATTCTATAAATTTCATTTAAAATGACTGAAATTGAATTTAACTCTGAATATTTCCAGTCCATCCACTATTTACAACCTAATACTGTTTTATAAATAATTTAGAAAATAAAACTGATAATCCTCTTCACTTAGAGATAGATATCCCCGGGTCCCCCATATCACAATTAGTAACGTTTTGTCCAGACCCCTATCCCCCCTCTCCCAAACGCGTTAGATAATATGTGGACGACCCCTTAAATGAATTCTAATTTTTTCTGATAAAGATGCATTAGCAAATCCAATTTAATGTGTTCAAAATCATGAATTTTACCGTTAGAACTTAAAAATATTTTAATAGAAAATTAATTACTCTGAAAATTTACTATAAAAAAAGTTTATACTTTCTTTTTAATATTCCTAAATTAATGATTTAGAAAGAAATTTGAGATGCTAACTTTTGTGAGGTGAAAATTAGGTGAAGAATTTACTATATATTAACATTCATATTTCCTTTATTTTATTTTTTAATTGCATTTTTCTTTATTTGTATAAACGTATGCTTAATAAACATCCAAAAATATTTCTCTTAATAAAAAATGCAATTAAATAAGTACGGATTTAAAAAAATATATCCAGGACATTCTTTTAAGCTCATCAAGTATTCAGTATACTAATGATTTTTAATAAACCAAAATTATTTCTTTAATATTTTGTAAAAACAAACAAAAATGTTTATCTAAAAAAATCTGGTGTGACTGCACAGCACACAACTTACACCATACGAGTATCGTTTAAAGTCTTATATGCCCTAAGTTGCCGAAAAGACTGTGTGAATGTGAGTGTGAGTGTGAATGAGAAAAAGTATGAATGGTTTTTTTTTTTTTAATTAGAAAGAATATTCAGTTATGATTTTGAAAATTTTTTCTCCATTGACCTCCCATCATTCGATTTCTCATGCATTTTCGTAATTTTAAACTGATTTATAAAATTCAAACAAAATCCCTCCTAATTTTTCAACATTTAAATTCTCTTAATTAAATTATTTAATCGGATACTGTTTTATAAACAATATATTATAGGAGGGAGAGAGAGAGAGAGATAACTGATAAAAATAATTATTTAAATCAAATGAACGTTTATTTTATTATGAATATAAATATTTGTTTGATGTTAACTAATCCGCCTTGTTCAAATAAACAATTATTTATTCAATTAATTGTTCTCTGTGTAATTAAATGAACTATAAACAGATATTTATCGACCTAATATTATAATATGAAATAGGGGAGACTTTTGTTAAATTTTTAAAATAAAAATTTGTTTTTCCCCTGACTGATTTTTTCATTCGTTTAAATAAAATTTAATTCATTTGATTTAAGGGGGTTCAGGAGCGACGTCTAAACGTAGGCCTACAGTAAAAAAAACTAGACTATTATAAGGAATTTTTCAATGCGGTTTTTTTTTAAATGAATTAAATTCATAAGAGATTATTGGGACATCGAGCTATAATTTTTTTAATGACTTATAAAAAAATTATCGTAATTAATATTTTTGTTATCAAGCAAATACAAAAAAACAATCTGCCCCAATAATCTTTAATTTTTTTTTAATTTAAAAATGAATGTATTGTTATTATTAATCACATATTAATTAAGAAATTTTTAAAATAAGCTTAGATGATTTATTTAAAAATCAACTGTCAAATTAGTTCAGCATTCTTGCAATAGATGGCAGGCTAGTCTAACAGCTGATCCCCTATAGCGTATATCTGGCCTATATTTATATATTTTTATGCTTTTATAAAAGATACATAATATATAAATAACATTTATTAAGTATTTATTGTTAAAAGATCAATGAAAATCAACCAAATGCATTAAATATTATTAGCTACCATTCTGACCTTTGGCAGAATTTTTGAATTACTTGATTTTTTGGGCGTTATTTTTATGAAAAAAAGCTTTTTTTCTCTTTCTATAGTTTTCATGATATAAGGTTTTAATAGTGAGAAGATCAAGGCAGCCAAAGCATAAAGAAACATTTTTTTGCTTTATTAAACGGACACTGTAACACGTTTCTTACGGGGCAAACAAAACACCTGTGCTGATGAAAGCCGGAAGAATCGGCCGAAACGTCGACAATGTTGTTCAATAAAGCAAATTTTTTTTTACTTTATTTTGCTTTGGCTGCCTTGATCTCTTCCCTATTAATTATACATTCAACCACTACTCCTTGAAATTATAAGACTAATTTTCTTTTCTTTTTGTTTCAGGTAAGACAAAAATTGGATCCTGCAGAGCTTTCTCTCTCTCTTCTATTCATATTAGTGAGTAATTCTCACACACTTTTAATTGTGAATTTTAATCTGGTTCTGGCGGGTCTTTTTTGGAATCAGGGGGTCTCAAAACGTGTATTTTTATCGAAATCTCGACCTCTTTTGACATATTCGTAATACTTTCTATTTATTAACATATATAGATAAGAGAAAGTAAAATATTTTATTTGAAAGAAATACACAGTCAACAAATATGGTCGCACAGCACACAACTTTCTCTCACCTTTGGTAAGAGAAAGGTGTGTTTTGTGCTTGCCACACCAGATGATTTGTGTCGACATATGTTTAGATTCCACCGATATATAATGAACGATTGGTGAAGGAACCAAGCGCTATTATGATCGAAATTAAGATAATACCGCCATCTTGTAGGTAAAAAGAAACTTTTTTATTTAAATCGCAACATTATTACTCTGTTCGTTTTTTTTTTTTTTTGTATTAAACAAGAAAAAAAGTAATTTTCCATTGGGTTTGTTTACAATTGTGCAAATGAAATGACCTTTATCCTTCAGATTGAAGTTAATGGCGCTTGGTTCCTTCGTGCATAACATCGTCCAATTCAAGATGTAAAATTTATAAACATAGAAAAAATATTTATATTTTATTACCAAAGCAAACATTTCTCATATCTTTTCTATCTTATCATGAAGTACAAAAGTAAAGTGTGCTTCAAACAATTTTGAAAGGAAAATGAGAATATACATTTTAAAGAGCATCTAAAAAATAATTGAATTTTAATCAGAATCATTGGAGCAAATTTTGAGAAAATCGAGAAAAAAAAAAAAAACTGAAAAACTATATCTGTACTTACTCTTTGGCCGATTTTGTTTAAAAGCTTATTTTCACGCTCTAACTTAAATATAAAATTTCAGCCTCCTAGTTCAATTGCTTCATGCTTTAAATTGAACACAGACAGACCATGTCGCGAAAATCACTTTTTTGGTCTCAGGGGACCTCAAAACGTGTATATCCATCAAAATCTCGACATCGAATTTTTGACATGAACTCAATAATTTCTCTCATATATTAACATATATAGAGATAAGAGAAAGTAAAAATTAATTGAAACAAATAAAAATGAACAAGATTCTCTTTTGTCTCTGATTTTAAATTTATTTTACGAAATCGCGATGTTTTTTAATCGCCAACATCTGGTGAGTAAATAACGCGTGGATACAACAATTTATTCGAAATTACCCTGAAGGAATTGCAACAGGCTATTAATTTAACTTGATAAGCTGGTCCCGGGGATGTGAGGCTTAGTCAGGCAATTTTGGATTCAATTATTTTAAATGAAACACACTCACATACACACACGCACGCACACAAATACATTTGCATTAAACACTTAGACAGATACATGCAAAATGGATATAGTCCTATCTCTCTCTCTCTCTCTCTCTCTCTCTCTCGCTCTCCTACTCTATATAAACTCCATACAATGAATCTATAGCAGAATATCCGATGCAATTTCCTTATGCAGTTTCAACTCACAGAGGATATTTTGGTTTCTATTAAAGGCCCATATTGGAAATTTGCTATCTCATCATATATTTATTTATTTTTTATCATTATTTAAAAATCTAGTAATTATTGACCTATCAAATTTAGGTAAATTTCAAACAATCTGGTTCAGAATCTGTCAGCTTCTGACTTTCTAATTAATAATCTTGAATTGGCTTGGCTTCTGTACGTGCCCACCCCATTCCTTAACCCAAAATAGGGCTGGATTGGGGAGTAAGGGGGGGGGGGATTTGCATACAGATGGTTCTCGTTCGTCGGGGGACCTTTTCAATTAGCCAGTAAAGCAGAACCCATCACCAGACCACTTCCTGAATCTGTCACAAAAATTATTATTAATCAGCACTTCAAAATTCTTGTCACTAATTTATTTTTTAAAAATCAAATTTTTAATAAAATTTCTACTTTGAAGACGTAACTCTCTAGTTTGGATATGTAATGGAGGAGAAGGCACTATTGTCCTCTTTTATGCCCTAATGAATTTTTATTTATTCATATTAGCCGCAGCTAGATGCATAGCGAGTGGCAAAGTTGAAGCGCACCTATGTTTTTTCACATGTGGTTATTTATTGTTTATATAAAATGTGGACGTTTTTTCCTTTTATTCCTTTTTGGCCCTCTGTGATATGGGAGAGGGAGGTGGAATAAAACGTCACCTCTCGCGCTTAACTGGGGGTAGGGTTAAGGGGGAGAGGAATTTGAGGAATTAAAAATTTTGAAATGATAGAAAGATGTAAATAAACAAAAGATCCGCTTCGCAATTAATTCCCGCAGAACACGGGAACGCTGATTTAAAGAAGGATGGGTCTACTAAAAAAATCAATACTTAAAAAAAAAGAAAAAATACAAATTAAATTAAATTAGTAAGATTACAATATCAATCAATATATCTGGTCTGATATATTCCCCAAAAGAAACTGGAAATATTTATTAAAAATTTTCGAAATTTGAATCACAAAAGTTTCTAAAAAAATTTTCATATTTTGTTTGCAGAAAAAAAGTAGGCACCACCGAGTGTCGAATCACAGATCTGTCGATTTATACTCAACATGCTCTCGACCAGTGATGTACAAGAATTTCAAATACATTACAAATAGCAAATGCTCAATTTTTAAAAAATTAGCAATTGAAAACAAATCAAGAAAATATTTCTCTTTTTCTTCTTTATTTAGTAGAAATGTCGTGTTTCGGCCGATTTTCCCGGCAACCATCAGGACATGTGCTATGTATGTTTGCACCAACAGTTGCCAAGAGCCCCTCTAAGCTCAAAGCAAATATAGCACATAGATGAGGCTGGAAAAATCGGCCGAAACGTCGACATTTGTATTAAATAAAGCGGAAAAAGAGAAATATTTTTTCTTTATTTGCTTTCGGCTTACACTCGTCATTGTTAATTATAAATTTACATTCAGCCACTACTCCAATGGAAATTAAACATTGAAAAGTATTTTATACTGATACAAGTTGCTACTGATTGGTACTGATACTGATACAAGGGGCTGCGCCCTCTGGACCCCCTTACTCGCCTTGGTCAAATTTATTCTTGCTCACTGTTTGGAAATTTTGACTTCAGCGAACAATTGCAAAATTTTAAAGATTTAAAACTCCCTCTCTGGCTTAAAGTTTTAAATCTTTTTTGATGGCTTATTTTATTATTATTATTATTATTATTAACTTTTATTATTTATATTAATATAATATAACCTTTTGTGTATTAGAATTATAAGTGATAAAATATTAATATCTATTTTTTTAAATTAAAGGGAAAATTAATTTTTTCGTAAATGCTTCACTAATTTTTAAAGGTACATATCTATTCATAAAAAAAGAGAAGAAAACTTTTTAATGAAATTTAAACTTTTTTTGCCGAATAGAATGCTTTCCTTATTACAAATTTAATGAGAAAGTCGAAATGAAATTAAAAAACGTAACATTGTGATAATCTAATTTAGATTTTTCTATAGTCCTACTTGATATGGGGCCGTATCAGCTAGTAAAAATCAAATTAATGCTTTAATATAATAATTCATTTTTCAAACCATACAGTAAAGGGAAATTAATGATTTTTTTCGCTTTGAATTAAAAGGTTTTATCAGCAAGCCTGATCGGCATAGCACGCGCCCTTAAATCGCTTTGTAATTATATTACAAAGGCAGCTTGGAAATGAAGTTAAATGAAGCTTCAATATTGAAAATGTTTGCATTTCGAATATATAATTATCCGATTTTGAGGTCACGCAGTAGTGACTGCACACAGAAGTTGCTAAGGCAAACAAAAATCCTCTCCCTTTTCATTTCTTTACTTTTTTTTTACCCTCGTGCCGCCGTTTTTTTAACGACCTTGACATAGACAGTTTAATAAAAAAATCTCATATTGCCAACATGATATTATTAAAGTCGCTTATAAAAAGCATCAATAAAAATATAGAGTTTGACATTATGTATTGAACATATGCGGCGAAACTTAAAATAAGCAGGGGGGAGAAAGAAAAAAAATCAATTGGAAAATTTTTCCTTAAGTACCTCTCGTTAACCAATCAAAGGAGTGTTTGTGGAGGGAGGGAAATCCACGTCCAATCTATAGATCCTTCAAATTTTTGTTTTGTTGTTTACAATAATTTCAAGTATTATGTAAGCCCTCGGGCTTGGAGAAGTTGGTAGCGCGGCAGCCTTGTATATCAAGGGCCGAGGATTCAAATCCCAAGCAGTCCGATGATTTTATTTAAGCCATTTGGTATCCAAATGGCTTAAATAAGAATGCCTGAACGCCAATATATATATTTTCATAATAAGAATTATCAACATTGTTTAAAATTTTAACACTATATTTTTCTATTATTTATTACTTTCTCTTACCTCTATATGGGTGATTCTTTTACAAATCGAACACTTTCGACCGACATGTTTTTGATTTGGCTGAAATTTTTTACGGGTTCTATAACGAAAAAAAGATAGCCATCCGCGAGGATTTTCTTTTTCTTTAATATTTTTGGAAATATCGAGGGTCGAAAATGTGAAAATTTGATGATTTTCTGCTTAGACGCTCACTTTTAAAAATTCATAACTCTGGTTCTATTTGAGCTAGAAAAAAACTTTTTTACCATTTTAAAGCTAAAAGAGTGAACTTTAAGAAAAAAATTGTTCCACCAAAATTTATTAAAGATTTCACATTGTTATCAACAATTGAAATCTGTAAATCGATTTTTACAATGGGGCCCCAACTGTATTGCATTTTTATTACCATCGCATTCTACGTCGAATTTTATACCGATAACGGTTTTTTAATCGATGGAGAATCCATTAGTACTATTGAAAAAAATTCCGCCAAGTACTCTCATGCGGTAAAATGACGTCATATCAAAAATAAGATAAAAAGTCCGAGGGCATTGAACCACTCTTTCCAAAACTATATTTAGATTTAATGTAGCTTTTATGGTCAAGTAGCTATCCGTTGCACAATTAGGGCTATTTTTCGATATTTTTTTGCCTAAAAATGAGGTTTTTCGAGAAAAAACTAATTGGAGTTAATTACTCGGGATTTTTTTACTTATTCTATTAGAGGTTTTCTTTCTGAACCAAATGACATCCCATTTAGTCTGATCTGATTAGCCGTTCGGAATCTACAGGGGTTTAAACTTTCAAATTAGAATTTACCGCAGCACGGTAAAATAAAATGATAGGAAAAAAATAAATGATGAAATCTTTAGCTGAAAACTCCTTCTTTCTAACCGTATATTCCCCATAATTATACCTCTTAAGACAGAGGAGTTATTCAAGCCGATAAACTTTTTCGTGCAAAGTTTTTTTTCTTGCCCTAGGGCATGTACGAAAAGTTTATCGGCTTGAATAACCCTCTGTCTTAAGAGGTATAATTATGGGGAATATACGGTTAGAAAGAAGGAGTTTTCAGCTAAAGATTTCATCATTTATTTTTTTCCTATCATTTTATTTTACCGTGCTGCGGTAAATTCTAATTTGAAAGTTTAAACCCCTGTAGATTCCGAACGGCAATCAGATCAGACTAAATGGGATGTCATTTGGTTCAGAAAGAAAACCTCTAATAGAATAAGTAAAAAAATCCCGAGTAATTAACTCCAAAATTAGTTTTTTTCTCGAAAACCTCATTTTTAGGCAAAAAAATATCGAAAAATAGCCCTACTTGTGCAACGGATAGCTACTTGACCATAAAAGCTACATTAAATCTAAATATAGTTTTGGAAAGAGTGGTTCAATGCCCTCGGACTTTTTTATCTTATTTTTGATATGACGTCATTTTACCGCATGAGAGTACTTGGCGGAATTTTTTTTCAATAGTACTAATGGATTCTCCATCGATTAAAAAACCGTTATCGGTATAAAATTCGACGTAGAATGCGATGGTTATAATAAAAATGCAATACAGTTGGGGCCCCATTGTTAAAAATCGATTTACAGATTTCAATTGTTGATAACAATGTGAAACCTTTAATAAATTTTGGTGGAACAATTCTTTTCTTAAAGTTCACTCTTTTAGCTTTAAAATGGTAAAAAAGTTTTTTTCTAGCTCAAATAGAACCAGAGTTATGAATTTTTAAAAGTGAGCGTCTAATCAGAAAATCATCAAATTTTCACATTTTCGACCCTCGATATTTCCAAAAATATTAAAGAAAAAGAAAATCTTCGCGGATAGGCTATCTTTTTTTTCGTTATAGAACCCGTAAAAAAATTTCAGCCAAATCAAAAACATGTCGGTCAGAAAGTGTTCGGTTTGTAAAAGAATCACCCATATATATGTTAATATATAGAGAAAGTATTGGATTCATGTCAAAAATTCGATGTCGAGATTTTGATGGATATACACGTTTTGAGATCCCCTGAATCCAAAAAAGTGGTTTTCGTGACATGGTCTGTCTGTGAACAAAATATCTCAAGAACGGAAAGAGCTGGGAGGTTGAAATTTTATATTTACGTTAGGCACCCCCATGGAACGTGACACGAAGCTTTTGAACATAATCGACTAAAGAGTACTAGTACTTTACTGATGCACTTTTTCAGTTTTTTTCGATTTTCTCTAAATTTGCTCCAACGATTTTTTTTAAATACAAAAATCAATTATTTTTTAGATGCTCTTTAAAATGTATATTCTCATTTTTCAGTTCAAATCTTCTGAAGACCACTTTACTCTTGTACTTCATAGGAAAGTTAGGAGAAATGGTTGCCATGGTAAGTACACAACTTTCGAATACCGAAGGTAAGAGAAAGTTGTGTGCTGTGCGCCAGTCAGTTAAATTTCTTTTCTGTGTATGTAATTACGTTTGAAACGTATCATGCCTTTCTTGTCACCTTTTAAATATCTCTCTTTAATAATAAAACTATTTCCAAATTCATTGAGATCTAAAAAATCACTGGTCAGTAATCAACTAAACACTTGACAATAAAAAAATAAAATTGGATTGCTTTTTTTTTTTATTTCGAAAAGTGAATCAACAATAGAGTAAACGACACTTGAGGCATTAAAAAGATAGATGGGACCAATAGGACTCTAAAGAGTTAATCTTGGGGCTTTCAATAAAGCAACAACACGTTCACTCACTCAGTTCATGCTTGCCTTTAATTTCGAAATTATATTATTTTTTTTTTTTTTTTGTAGTTGTTGTTGTTTCCATTGTCATTTGTTATCCTCCACTGGTCATCTATCTCATCTTGACTTTGAAATTAATCTTTTCAGAAACTTGATAGATAGAAAAAGCAAGTTTTTTCTATAAATATTTGTCTCTGGAATTCTACTTTTTATTTTTTTAAACACTCACACTTTTTTCTCATTCACACTCACACTCACATTCACACAGTCTAATCGGCAACTCAGGCCATATAAGACTTTGACGATATCCGTTGTTAATTAATATACACTAGCCGCGCACCCCCGCCTATGGCGGACCCTCGCCTTTTTTTTAAACATTCACACTTTTTTTCATTCACAGGTCTTTTCGGTCATATAAGACTTGACGATAACCGTTATTTATGAATTTATCTATATTGGGGGTCCAGGCATTTCTATTTAAGCCATCGCCTTTTTCTTAATTATGAAAAGAAAAATATGCCCCCGGGCTTGGAGTAGTTGGTAGCGTGCCTACCTTCTATACCGAACGTTGCGGGTTCGGACCCCAGGCAGTCCGATCATTTTATTTAAGCCATTTGAATAAAAAATGGCTTAAATAGAAATGCCTGGACCCACAATAGATATATTTACAAATAACTAGTATCGTTTAAAATCTTGTGGCCTAAGTTGCCGAAAAGACTCTGTGAATGGGAAAAAGTGTGAATGTTAAAAAAAAAAAAAGGAAAATTATTACGTATTCCAATCCAGTGCCTGCTTGAGGAATTGTTTACATTCATAGAATATATAAATGCAAAGAATACATAGATATTTCTCTATACATTTTCTTTGGGAGAAATTGTAACTTTAGAAATTATTAACTCAAAAAGTTATAGGAATTTCGGGACCTGAGTATTTTCCCTGGACCTGCCTTGTCCCAAAGTGGGGATGCTTTAATATTGTCCCCACTTTACAATACAACGCAGGAACTTTTTGGTTTATTTACTGACTTTTCTGCTTTGAAATAAAATAAAATACTATCTAAATTATGCCGATTTTGAATTTACAGAATTTTTAGCAAAAAAAGTTATTTTGATTTACGTAGTTTTAGGTACTTCTCACTTATAAAATGGAGAATAGAAATACTAATTATTTATTTATTTTCCTTTCTGTCTCTTATCTCATGGGTCATATTACTTGTATTTTATCTCTTGGGCTAAATACGTACGACAAAAAGAAAAAATAATTAACAAACTAGATAAATTTCTGAACCACCAGCTAGGAAACAAATATTTATACTGTATTTAAGTTAATAAATATTAATTATATGTTTTAATATATTATTTCATAGAACCTTATATAACATATATAATTTATTATTTAGGTATATTTTCAGAAAAAAAGAGAATTAAAATATATAGGGTATAAGAAAAGCACCATTCTCCTTTCGTTATTATTTTTTACCTTTCCTTTCGTTATTATTATAATTAAACTTACTTCAAATTTAAATATAATATTATATAACATGTTAACTAAAGAAAGAAAAAATCTTTCCCCTTTTGAGTATATTTAAATGTATAGATTGTTAAAGTATCTTCTTGTTTGTGGTTGTGGCTTATACTAACAACAATAAATAAGCGGTTATTAACAAACAGTTGTTAGAAAGGGAATGTATTGGCCTTTATAATAACTAGACATTTTATTTTTACCTCTTTGTAAGGATCTATAATTTTTGAACGTTTGAGTGGGTTATTTTTTTATTTTCTTATGAATCGAATTTTGAACTCTCGATCTGCTATTCATTCGGCTTAATAAAAATTATTTTTCATAAATATTATAATAATTTTTTCAGAATAAAATTTCAAATTTTTTCCACATATTGTGAATGTTATTTGAATCAACTATTTATTATAAATTGCAAATTTATAATTAAAAAAAAAATAATAATAATAAATTTACAATTAATAATATAATATTCCAAATTCATCGAAATGAATATTACACTAGATATCAAATATTGTATAATTATACGTATATACCTAGGCCTATCTACTAAAATTTGAACCACTGAAGAAATTATCTCAAAAACGCTAGGAGGTATCCGTTTTACAATGATTTCAATATGATATTGAATTATAAATGGATAGATTTACTCATATGACTAGATTTTTAGAATTCTCCGATATTATTAAACTCATCGCTAAATTTTCGAGTGGCCAAAAAAGGGGTAATTTAAGAAAACCAAGTGTCATTACAGTTTTTTTCAAGAAATAAATATGTATGTATTATATAGTATTATATATAAATTTTATGTTTCTGCCATTTTTGGCGTAGGGCCGGTCCTTTTTAGGCCGGATTAGCAAGACTCTACTGTATTTTATTTAATAAAAAAAATGAGTGGTTAGAAGATCAAGGCAGCGAAATGCAATAAAGAAAAAATATCTTCCCCTTTGGCTTTATTTTATACACTTGTCGATGTTTTGGCCGATATTCCGGCCTTCAACGGAATCTTAAAAATTATGAAATGCGCACACAAAAATTACAATTAAAATACAACATCTTCTACATTTTTTTTTTTTAAATGGTGAAATCTTTAGCTGAAAACTCATTCTTTCTAACCGTATATTCCCCATTATTATACCTCTTAAGACAGAGGAGTTATTCAAGCTGATAAACTTTTTCATGCATGCCCCCTAACCTGCCACTATAGACACATGATTTGTAAGACGTTGTCACGTCAATATGTGACTTAGTTGGAATCTCATCTTATTTTCCAACTAAGCCACTTATATACATTTAAGGGGGAAGGGAGCGAAGTGGTTACCCATGTTTTTCCAGATAAGATGGCGTAGTGTGTCAAAAAAAAGTTGCCCAAAAAATCAAGTAATTCAAAAATTTACCAAGAGATGTCAGAATGGTAGTTAATAATATTTAATGCATTTGGTTGATTTTCATTGATCTTTTAAGAATAAATACTTTATAAATGTTATTTTATATTATGTATCTTTTATAAAAGCATAAAAATATATAAATATAGGCCAGATATAGGCTAATAGTATATCGCCTGTTAGACTAGCCTGCCATCTATTGCAAGAATGCTGAACTAATTTGACAGTTGGTTTTTAAATAAATCATCTAAGCTTATTTTAAAAATTTCTTAATTAATATGTGATTAATAATAACAATAAATTCATTTTTAAATTTAAAAAAAAAATTAAAGATTATTGGGACTGATTCTTTTTTGTATTTGCTTGATAACAAAAAAATTAATTACGATAGTTTTTTAATAATTCATTAAAAAAATTATAGCTCGATGCCCCAATAATCTCTTATGAATTTAATTCATTAAAAAAAAGCCGCATTGAAAAATTCTTTATAATAGTCTAGTTTTTTTTTTAAGTACGTTTAGACGTCGCTCGTGAACCCCCTTAAAAAATGTAGCAGATATTGTATTATAATTGTAATTTTTGTGTGTATTTCATAATCTTTAAGGTCCCTATGAAGGCCGGAATATCGGCCGAAACGTCGACAAGTGTATAAAATAAAGCCAAAGAGAAATATATTTTTTCTTTATTGCCTTTGGCTTCCTCGATCTCACTATTCATTATACCTTCAGCAACTTCTCCTGAAATTAATAAAAAATCAGTTTATTTCTCCAACTAAGGTCATAATACTTGTAATTAAATGAATTTCAATAAGTATTTATTTCCCCACTCCCTTTGTGTGTTTGTTTGTCTGTCTGTGTGCGTCTTTCGATCGGATCCAGTGAAATTGAATGAATGAATTAGTAATCGGAGCCTCTATCTTCATATCTCCTCTCTCTCTCTCTTTGTTCAAACGTGTGCATGTAAATTCCACAATAATTCAAGTACCGTTTGATTAGGATATTTAGACACCAAAGGAATTGTTTACTTCCATTTCCTTCAATCAAACTGATCCATCTTATAATTTAAATATAACGTTTAATGAATTTCCTTCTAAAACAGTTTTACTTATTAATAAATTATTAATTAATTGAATTGAGAGCAATAGAACAAAGGGTGTTATTGTTGTTATTAATTTCGCACCATAAATTAATTATAACGTTAGGCAATCTCTTATGAATATTTAATTTATTGAATACTTTCATTTAGAAAGATGATACATTTTTTATTAATTTCATTTTTCTTGTTTATGTTTCAAAGAGATGGATTATTCTGTTTCCAAAGCTAATCATGTTCTTTTCTATCAAAAGAGATTAGATCCTCATATAATAACATACTTGGCGAGTTTCAACACTTTAGGACTTGTAACTAATTTAATCAAGTGATAGCTAACAACTGAATATGAAACAAAAAATTTCTTAGTTTGAATGATTAGTAGTTTTTATGCTACGAAATTCTTTGGCTCTTGAACTATGGCTCAGAAGTAGAACATTGGCTTCTAATACCAAAGGTCAGGGGTTCGCATCCCGTCTAATGCGACAAAAATTTATACTTTATACTACCAATCCAATTGAAATATATAGAGACGAGGTCTAAATGGACATCGATGCCGAAAAAGACCTTAAATGAAAAAAAAAAAAAAAAAAAAAATATTCTGTGTTCCTAAATTCACCTTTATCTAAGGTCTTTTCCAGCATCTGAGGCTAGTTAGCTACAGTTTTCTAAATTAAGTGATTTATATTCAAAATTATTATTAGGGGAATTTTAATTATAGACCACATTTTTATATTATCATAATTATTTATTAAAAATATAAATACTGTACAACGTTTCGACTGCTTATTCTGAAGCCGTTATCAAGCACTGTGCACACTCGATTAATTGTTAGAATACAATCGTCGTGATTTGCGACCGAAACGTCGACGGTTAATAATTAAATAAAAGTTTTTTATTTAATTCCTTGGCTGCAAAGTCTCATATACCCAATTCAAAGTCTACAGCCACTTTTAATCACTCTATTTTTAAAGTATATTACTCATGTATTTGTGTTATATAACTCTGAAGACGGATCTGACCAAGTTCGAAACGTCAGTTTAGTGGTGAAATCCTAATTTCATCTACTTGTTATGCTCTATCTCGGCACTGAGAAAATTAAACAAAATTTTAAATTTCTGAGTGATGAAACGGACCCTAAGTAGCATCGAAATAAAACGCCATAATTAATTATTAACTCATGTCCCCGAATACTTAGTTTCTTATCATATCGTCATATTTATTGCCAAGCGTAAAGGTTGTTTTGAATAAAAAAAAAAAGAGTTCAATTTGTTTTCAAAATTGCTCTCTTTGTCGTTTTGATATAAACTAGCAACCGACCGAATATTCGGTTTCGGCCAGTTTCGGCCAAAAATATTGGTTTCGGCCGTAGTTTCGGTTTCGGCCAAAAAGTAGCCGAAACTTTCGGCCGGCCGAAACTTGAGTCTTAAAAAAAAAATGTCAAATGATTTGCGCTTGAAGGAGAAAAAAATTTTTGTCTCCCTAAAAAAAGGTAAAATTATTTTCACGGAGGGGAAAAAAATTTCAAAAAAAAAAATATAAATTTTTTTATAGGAAATACAAGTTTCGGTTTCGGTTACGGTTTCGGCCGAAACTAAGGTTGAGGCCGAATATTCGGTTTCGGTTTCGGCTGAAAATCTTGTTTCGGTCGGACCCTAATATAAACAAACCTTATATTAAAAAAAAAAAAAAGATTTTGTTTTTAATTTCTAAAAGGAAAGTAACTTTAACTTCATCCTGCTGATAATTTAAATAATAAGTGTTGGTGTTATAACTATTAATTAAATAATAATGATAATTATTATCTTTATTGTTGCTTTCTGACAATATAAGTTCTCTAGTGACGAACTTCTTCCAAAATTAGATATTCCATCACATTACCATACAGATATTTTTAGACTGGATTAAGATTAATTAATTCATTATGGAAATACATAATTACCTTGATAATTATAAACGAGAATAAAATGGAAATTTACAGAAAAAATTTCATAAATTTAATTGTTACTTAAAGTGATAATTATTATGGAACTTATTTCTTGTTAGAAATTACTTTATATTAATAGTTTAGTAAATTTTATTGTAATTAAACTATGATGAGAAAAAGAGTTTCTATGTTATGAAAGTAGATGTTGAGTTGTTATAATTATTTATACAATAGGTTATATGTTTCAACATTTTTATAAATCTACCCTTAATACCAGTGGCGTCATTTCAAATTTTTTTTGGGGGGGGAATATTTTTTTGGGGGGGGAAAAAATTTTTTTTTTTTAAAATTTACTAATAAAAAGGTATCAAAAATTGAAAAAAAAATTTATATTATTAATTGTTTTATTTTGTACAGTTTTTTTATTAATAAATGTTTTTTTTTGGAATTTTTTTTATTAAAAAAAATAAAAAAAAATAAAAAAAAGGGGGGGGGGGAAGGCCCCCCCCCCCCCCCCCCCCCCCCCCCCCTTAATGCGCATTACTACACTCAAATAATTTAAAAACTTCTGATACATATTTTATAACACATAACCTAGTGTATTATTTGTATATTTTATTTTAATTTAAAAATGTTTCAACGGTCGGTTTCATTTAAGAGAGACGAATTGTTTCTTTAAATTTCCATTCCATCACATTTACTAATAAAATTTTAAAAAAATTTTAAACCATTCATATTCATTTTTTCCCGTGAGGTTGGTTTTATAGAATTTTTTTTTTTCTATTATTGGTTGAATTTTCTAAATAAAAGACACGAAGTCCATCTTGGCTGGTATGAATCAGAGCCGATGAAGACGTTGCCGTTGTCGTGGCTCCCACGCGGAGGCCGTCATTGCGGCGTGAAATCGGCCGATGATTCACTTGAGACACACACACAGACAGACACACACTAGCCAGGTCATCACATCTCTACACTCGGCTAATTTCCTTCCTGATATCTGCCATTTTGCCATGCAAATTGAAGTCTTAAAAAAATTTTATTCGCACGAATAAGAAAATTCTATAATTTTTTTTTTTTTTACTATCAAGTCAATGGCTTGCAATGCATTATTTTATGTTTAATTTTCCTTAAACAGCTCCTTTTTTAGTAGTATTAAAATTTTTAATTTAAAAATCTGGGGTGAGTGGTCGCACTACACACATCTTTCTTCGGTAATTAAAAATTGCGTTCTCACCTTTTCACACCAGATTTTTTTGTGTTGACATATATATTAAGTTTCCAAAACGATAAATTTGAATTCAAGATGTAAAATTCATAAACATGGGAAACATTTATTATTTGTTTGGCAACCATTTCTCCTATCTTTCTATAAAGTACAAGAGTAAAGTGCGCTTCAAAAGATTTCAAGGGCAAAATGAGAATATACATTTTAAAGAGCATCTAAAAAATAATTGATATATGAATTTTAATCAAAATCGTTTGAGCAAATTTTGAGAAAATCGAAAAAAAAAATTCTAAAAGTACATCAGTAAAGTACTAATACTCTTTGACCGATTTTGTTTAAAAGCTTATTTACACGCCTCAGGGGGATGCCTAACATAAATATAAAATTTTAACCTCAGCTATTTTCATTGTTGAGATATTTTGTTCACAGACAGACACCAATTTGTAGGACCCACTTTTTTGGACTCAGGGGATCTCAAAACGTGTATATCCATCAAAATCTCGACATCGAATTTGACATGATCACAATACTTTCTCTCTATAGGCCTATATATTACATATCGACGCTCTAATTAGCAGTGTCTAACTCTACTTTTTTTCGAAAATCCTTTTTACTTTCTCTTACCTCTATATATATGTTAATATATATAGAGAGAGAAAGTATTGGTTTCATGTCAAAAATTCGATGTCGAGATTTTGATGGATATACACGTTTTGAGGTCCCCTGAATCCAAAAAAGTGGTTTTCGCGACATGGTCTGTCTGTCTTGTGTCTGTGTGTCTGTCTGTGAACAAAATATCTCAAGAACGAGAAGAGCTAGGAAGTTGAAATTTTATATTTAAGTTAGGCATTCCCATGGGACGTGACACGAAGCTTTTGAACAAAATCGACCAAAAAGTACTAGTACTTTACTGATGCACTTTTTCAGTTTTTTTCGATTTTCTCAAAATTTGCTCCAACGATTTTTTTTAAAATTCAAAAATCAATTATTTTTTAGATTCTCTATAAAATGTATATTCTCATTTTGTGATTGAAATCTTCTGAAGACCACTTTACTCTTGTACTCCATAGAAAAGATAGGAGAAATGGTTGCCATGGTAACAACATATAAATATTTTGCCATACTTATAAATTTTACATCTTGAAAATCGAATGTACCCTACTGTCGGAAACTAAATACATGTCGACACAAAAAATCTGGTGTGACAAGCACAGTACACAACTTTCGATTACCGAAGGTAAGAGAAAGTTGTGTGCTGTCCGCCAGTCACACCAGATTTTTTTTTGTATTTTTTGTTAAAAAATACCATTCTCCTTATGCTCTGAACTGGGTAAGAGCGTAATTCAAATTTTTCAGTTCGAAAATTTTCCTCACGAAAAGTGTTTAGCAGTGGCTATAACAATAACAATGAAATGTTTTTGGCTCTCCTGAAAAATAAACAAAAATGGAGTTAGGCACTTTGCTAATTACAACGTCGATATTCATGTATAGGTAAGAGAAAGTAAAAAGCGTTTCTATTCATTAATTTTCTTGGCTTAATCCGACTCATTTAAAATGAAATTTTTAAAATTAATCATAAAAATACATTAACATAATTTAAATTAGAAAAGACAAGTTACTTTTTAATTTTCCCAAGAGAGAGAGAGAGAGAGAGAGAGAGAGAGATTGATTTATTTTTTACAATTATACTTTCACTCACCTAAAGAATTGAACATGTCAAATGTTAATTTTTTTTCCGCAGGGCAAAATTTAAAATTAGTACTAACATATTGGTTAAATGTTCCCATTGGTAAGAAGGGAGGAGTAGGTGTGGTTGGTGCCTGTCTGTCTGTGTATTGTGTGTGTGTGTGTGTGTATTTATATATAGAGTTCATTGCTGAAACCATTTCATTTCAGGTGTGGGTTGCTTTTGCTTTGTGCAGTATAACATAAATGTTTTGTTTGTGACATTTTATTAATTTAAATTTATTATAGAATAATAATTTTGAATATAATTATAATAATAATAAATATAATTATAATCTCCTATTTCATAAAAATACGGGAAAAATCCTTTAGGTCATTTTCTGGAATATGATAGAACAAATTTCTCTACCTCTCCCAAAGAAGAAATTAATGTCTTATCGAAACTCTTGATAAATTGTCAAACACTGTTAAATACTGTTTGATGTTATTAAAAAATATTTTATAATCTTAAAAATTTATTAATTTGAAGGGTGAAGATGATCATCGCCTCTCATACAATTTACTCGAGCAATTGCAAAATTTTCAAGTTTTAAATTTCCCTCTCTAACTCCACTTTCTGTAACTCTGGCCAATTAGCGAGAGAACAGGCACAGAGGGATATGAAGTCAGTGGCTATCGCTTTATATATATAATAATGATAATGATACTGACGAGCATTCGACAACTTATGTACCGGTACATATACATACCATACATATACATATGATTATATAGAAACAGCCAGAGGAATCAATCAAACAACAAGGAAGAGAAAAAGTTACTGCTAGTTTTCAGTTAGTATTGGCGGTTGATAAGAAAACGTTTTTAATTTATTTTTGTTTATTGCGGGATTTTATTTTTTGACAAGACGACTGTAGAGTGCATAAACTTTCACAGTTTCGACCTATTTATGGGTCATCTTCAGGTCTCTACAAAAAACTAAAAACAATTGTCTTTGTAAAGACCTAAATATGAGCGCCAAGTAGGTCGAAACTGTGAAGGCTTGTGCATGCTACAGTTGGGTATTTCACGGTCATCATCAGGTCTATACAAAAAATCAAAGACAATTGTCTTTGTATAGACCTAAAGAAGACCAATAGGTCCCAAAAAGGTCCCAAACTGTGAAGGCTTGTGCACGCCACATTCGTCTTGTCAATAAATAAGATCCTGCAATAAGGATAAATCGTCAATACTAAGTGACAATCAGCAGAAACTTTTTCTCCTCTTGTTGTTGTATCTCGATGTTGTATTCATTGAGATTGCCTATAATCTCTTAAGAATTATCTTATTAAAGCCGAAACGTTCTCTTTTATCGGGATTTTCATTTGATAGAGGCTATTCTGTTGCCGTTCTCTCCTTTTATTAATCTAAAAATATTTTAATTCTAAGCAAATGCAAACTCTTTACCTGGAATACTTTTTGCCCGTATATTAGGCCATTAAAACGATACTTAATATTAATTACGTTATATATTGGGATCCAGGCATACCATTTGGTGATCTGGAATACTTAAAATATTAATAGACCAAATAATGGAGTGAAATATATAACATTTAGGCCTATATGGCCATTGTTCTTCTTTAGAGAAATGATTTGTAAAATTTCTTTGAAGTTCAGTCAGGCATCGGAGGCCATTTAATCCTATCCCTATTTATTTTAGTTGATTGGTAAGCAATTCAATTAAAATAAATTTTTGTTGCATGTAACGAAATGACCCCCAGCACAAAAGGCAGGAACTTAACCGAAGTGTTTTTGTGTGTCCCAATTTCAACTTACCTAAGAATTCTTGCAATTTTAGTTGGGTTTTTTGGCCAATTCACTTATTCGTCAAATTTTTATTTAATTATATAATCTGGTTTTGGGAAAATTACAAATCTTCTTAGCGAAGGGGTAATAATTGCTTGCCAAAAAAAAAATTGGATCATTTTTTTGCTCCTATCTAAAAATTTATCTTGCGATTCTTAATTTAGTATGTGTTTTTGGGCCTTTGCTAATTCTTCACCCACGCTTTATAGTAAAGAGAGAAGAATATCTCTCCTGAGTCGACAAGCCGTAATTTCCTATCTCTCTTATGACGCAATCAAATTAACAAATTTCAATCTCCGACTCACACACACGGATATATAAACAGACACACACACAGAGATCAAGAGTCCAAGGGGCTGTGGAGGTCAGCCAGTCGAGGTAACGATCTATACCTCGGCTTGTGAAACCTCACCTGCGTCGTTTAATTAAAAGGAAATAATCGCAAATTGGATTGTCCATCTCACTCTTGCAAGCAGCAAACACACTACTCCAACGCCAAGTATTTGACACGCATTACGAACAGGTGTCCAAACAGCATTCGCCACCACCACCACCACCAACAGCCATAATAATTAAAAACAGGGGAGGGCGGAGGGAGGGGGGTTACGTTACCTACCACTTGGAACTTTTATTCATTTCCATTAAGATAACTAACATTTAAAATATTACATTAGGTTTTTGTTTGCTTATCTTGGATAGATAGGAGAATTAAAAGCACACACTCGTTGATTCGACAATCCGTGTTCATCATTAGGACAAACGACTGTCAAATAGTACTATTTTTACTTTTTCTTACTTTAGTCTTAAAAAAAATCTGGTGTGACCAGTGGCATCATTTGGAGGAAGAAAAAGTTGAAATGACGCCACTGGGTGTGACTGGTCGCATAACATACCTTTGATGATGAAGATAGGGGGGCAGCCTGATGGATGTTAGTGAGAAGGATGAATAAATAAAATCCGGAGATGATTTTCAGGCCAATTTATTTGGATTAACTCCTTTCAGGAGGCGCTGATTTCTGTATATCCCTATATATGTATATGTGTTTGGGAAATTTCGGGAGGGGGGCGGGCCCCTCGGCCCCCCCTTATTATACACCCCTAGAAGGAGTTAATCCAAATAAATTGGCCTGAAAATCATCCCCGGATTTTATTTATTACCTTTGATAATCGAAAGTTGTGTTCTGTGCATGTCATCCCATTTTTTAAGTCTTTTTTTGGTATCCAAATGATTTAAATAAATTCATCAGTCTGTCTGGGATCCGAACCCGCGACCTTTGACTTTAAGATACAGTCGGCTCTGGATAAGTCGAAATTGAAGGGACCATCAAAATCTCGACATCGAATTTTTGACATGAATCCAATACTTTCTGGCCGGCACTCCGTGAAGTTACATTATTTCCTATCTCTAACTCCTCCACCTGCGTTCGTTTCTAGCTAGTGAACTAATCCTTATTTCTGGTTCCACCCGGTTCTTTTTACCTCTTCTATCCTATGGAGGATGTCCTAGTTCAAGGAGGGACTCCCTCAGCATCGGCGTGTAGCCTACTCCTTTTGAAGAATGCATCACTGAGAGGGAAACCTTCTTTACGTCCCTTCCACAGGACGGGATGTCACAGCAACTCCAATCTCCTCGTAGAGTTGCCTGGGGGCTATTGTGATATTCTCAGGAGTGCATATGACTGACAATTTTAAAACAACCTCTTAGGACCTGTAGGACCTGTTATTAAAATGTTTCGTCTACTAACAATTTAATAATAACTTCTTTACTTTGATAGTCATTTATCCCAATCGCCGCACAATTTAAGTATGACTTAAAATTAAGTATCAACAACCTGGCAACGTTGTAAATTTTAGTGATATTCTGGTGATTTATTTTTAATTTAATAATTTTTTCTTTTTAATAATCATAAACTAAATTAAATACATATTGTTTATAAATATTAATTTCAGAAAAATGAGAAAATCGGAAACAAAATATTAATTTTCATGATTTTTGATAAATTAATAGCAATTTTATATATAGGCTACTATATATAAATATTAATAACGATCTGTCACAGTGTTTTTCAATCTGTGGGTCGGGACCCCTAGGGGGTGGCGAAGCCCGACACGGAGGGTAGGCGGCAAAAGGAAAAAGGCAAAGTTCTACACGATAATAAAAACATAATTTCATGGAGAAGGGAAATAATAGGTACCAAAATAGAGAAAATCATATAACTTACATAGTCTTTTGATTTACAATCTTTTTGTCGGTCATGAACCAAGAGAATCGCCAGAATTTTTCAACCTGTAAATTCAAAAAGATTGAAAAACACAGCTCTACTAATATAAGACTGGAAAATTTCGTTTCAAAATTCCAACGGGAAGTTGGTCAGAGCGTGACAGACGGATGGACCGACAGGCCCTCCTCTAATATAATATAGATCATCCTCGAAAATATCTAGTTCATATTGTTCATGTTTTTTATAAGAAAAATCGAAATCGAATCAAAAAATGTATTATTATTAGTTAATTAATATTATATTATCAATATTGTTTTTTAGCTTAAGTCATTGCTAAGCCCCCGAAATCGAGGGCTTAAATATTTGGGGGTTAAGTATGAAATTTAACACACTTTCATTGTCATCCGTTGCTAACCACGTTCGTTGCTAAGATAACACGTTCTCTGATTGAAAATAAAATCATGTTTCAAGACCCAAATGGCGTGAATAAAGATGCCAGGACCCCCAATATATATTTATTAATAAATAACAGTATCGTTTAAGTCTTATAATATTAAATCACAAATAAATCAGCAGAATATCACTAAAATTTACAACGTTGCCATGTTGCTGATACTTTATTTTAAGTTATACTTAAATTGTGCGGTGCGATTGGGCATTAGTTAATAAGTAATAATTAAAAGATTACGATGCGTTTATGAAATGATTTACATTTTTATTTTTTTTTTTTCACCCTTTTTTGATCCTAATGTGTTTATCATGTTTATGTTTTTAAATAAACTAAATAAATAAAATAAAACGTCTTCAAATTTATTTTTTAATTTATAAATAAATGAATGTGAACAAAACATCATATTGCAATTAAGTTTTCTTATTTATCTTATTTCTATTATATATTTAAATGTGTTTTCATCTGTACGAAGAGAAAAAGAGAGAGAGAAAATGGGAAAGGCAACATATGCTCTGGCAATTAACATTAACAGGAAATATTCATATTTTAAAGTAATTTAAATTTAAATGAAAAATTAATAAAAGTAAAAATCAGTGCGAAGAAAATATAATGAGAGTGCCTTAATAATAAAAATATCTGGTGTGACGCACAGCACACAACTTCCTCTTATCTCCGGTAATTAAAATTTGACTTCTGCGCTTGTCACACCAGATTTTTTGTGTCGACATATATTTAGTTTCCGACATTACGGTACATTAGAAATGAAGATAGAAAATTTATATACAAAGGAAAATATATTTTGGCAATCATTTCTCCTTTCTAATGAAGTATAAGAGTAAGTGTACTTCAAACAATTTCAAGAGCTAAATGAGAATATATCTTTTAAAGAGAATCTAATACATAATTGATTTTTCAATTTTAATCAAAATCGTTGGAGTTTGGGAAAATCGAAAAAGGCTAAAAAAAAGTAACATCAGTAAAGTACTAGTACTTTTTGGCGGATTTTATTCAAAAGCTTCGAGTTACATCTCGGGTGGGTACCTAACTTAAATATAAAATTTCAACCTCTTAGGGGTCGTCTAAATATTAAGTAACACACTTTTTTGACGAATTTCTAGTCTCCCCATGTCACAATTAGTCACATACAAACAAACCCCCCTACAAATATTATATTATTATACAAAATTCATATTATTTTATCTTTTTCTTTTTTTTTTTTAAGTAAATTTTCCCTTGTGACTCAAATAATTACCCCATTTTTCCGACATTATTCGACTTTTTTTTTCAAAAAATTTTATAAATTCAACTTTGTATTTCTATTGTGTTCTTTTAGTATTTATTTTTCTAAAGTGTTCATGTATTATGTTTTTCTAATATGTTTCTTTAGTATGTTCTTGTATGAGGTGTTTTTATTGTGTACTTGTATTATGTTTTTATGATATGTTTTTGTATAATGTATTTTTAGTATGTTTTTGTATTATGTACTGTATTTTTATTATAAAATATTGTAATGAAGAATTGTATGGCCTTGAAGCCCAACAATTAAAAAAAAACTTTGTATTGTTATGTCACACTTAGAAAAACCCCCGGCTCCCCCATGTAACAATTAGTAACTTTTTGTCCAGCCCCCCCCCCCCTAACGCGTTACGTAATATGTGGACGACCCCTTAGCTCTTTTCGTTTTTGAGATATTTTGTTTCAGACAGACCATTTTGCGGGACCAACTTTTTGGACTCAAAACCTCAAAACGTGTATTTCCATCAAAATCTCGACATCGAATTTTTGACATGATTCTACTATTTTCTTCCTAAACAATATGAATTAACAGAAAGCACAAATATTATCGATTCAATTGAAAATTTAAACGGATTCTGGACTGGATCTGTAAAAAAAAAAGAAATTATGCTTTATTAAAAAGGTTGGTCTCGATTGAAATTAATTTCATTGATGATGTTAGTGTGTGTATTTGAGAGAGAAAGAGAGAAAGGTTATTTTTATTTGATGGTCATATCAATTTAACATCAACGAGAGATTTAATGAAAAGTAAAATAACAGGATGGCGCTCTTAAAATGTTCTAATTGAAATTTCAGATACTTATCAATTGAATTAAATTTGTAGTGATAAGGAAATAAAAAAAATTTAATTGTTAATTAAATAATAATCTACCATTAAAAAATAAAATGAATTAGGCTATTACTTATTTCTTTTTGGCGAATTTTTGATCCCCCTCCCTTCTTCTTTTTGGAGAAATTAATAAGCACCGCCCCCTTCCCCTTTGCCATATTTTTTTCGTTTTTAGCAAACGTTATTCTTTTTGTACGTAAGCAGCTAATTAACCCCCTCTCCCTAGTCAGTAAAAATAAGCAAATACTCGCTGAGCTGCTTAAATAATACTTGAATGACCCCATGCGAATTCACACTTATCAAAAAACTCAAAAAATAGAAAAATGATTTTATGAATTATAAATTTAATATATTGATCTGGATGGGATAAAAATAATAGAAAACTACCCCTAAATAGAGATTAATAATTTATATAGGCCTAAGATAAAAATAAATAAAATAGTATTCTTTTTGTTAAATCGCCTTTAATACTATAACGTTTCGGCCTCAACTGCAGGCCTTCATCAGTCACGATTGCTTATTCAAAAACTTTTCATAAATAATAAAATTTAGTGAAGGAAGAACTTGGCTCATTTTTGATTAGTACTATTTTGAATGTCGATATATTCACAGTCTTTGATTAAGCAAGCCTGGCAGTTAAAATCGAAACTTCCCCAAGTAATAAAGGCGATTTATTTGGCTTAACAAGGGCTTTAAAACTATCAATATTGACATTTGCCAACACCTAGCCTCTCGGCCACAAGGGGGAGGGTAGGAGAGGGGCAGGGGGAGAGAAGTTGTTGCTATTTTATAAGATATAATATAAATAAATTGAAATCCTTCTTGTTAAGTCAAATAAATCATTTGGATAACAAATGCCTGGACACCAATAGGTAAGAGCAAGTTGTGTGGTGTGCGACCATTCACACCATATTTTTTCACTATACAAATCTTACATATGTATCTGACCTTGGCACGGGAATCAGAAAAGGCAAAAAAAATTTATTTTTCTGTTTTCTTTAGAATAAACTTTTTGAATTTGAATTAATATTTAAACCGAAAGGGCCTTGAATAACTTTCTTCTATTGAAGAAATCGTAACTTCAACAATTAATAACTCTGAAAGTTAAAGGAGTTTCGAAACGAAAATAATTTTCCTCTGATCTTTAGAGGATCCAATTTGAACCTATAAAATTTATTTTTACAACTTATAACTTGTTTAAGTATTCATATACAAATATTTATTCTTATTATTTGAAATTCCGAACGGGATCCCCGTTTATTTATTTCCGTGCATGAAGACACACACCTCAAACCCAACCGGCCTTTGGCCGTAGCCATCTACCGGCACCCCGTGAAGTTACATCATTTCCTATCTCGAACTCCTCCTCCTGCGTTAATTTCTAGTTAATGAGTTAATACTTATTTCTGGTTCCACCTTGTTCCTTTTATCCAAACCCCTCTATGCTAGGGAGGATGTCCTAATTTTGAGGACTCCCTCAGCAGCATGTAGCCTACTCCTTTCGAAGAATGAGAGGGTTTTTATTCTAATATATATAAAGCGTGAACTTTACCTAAATTATAAATGGCCGATTTTATATAAAATTTATCAAAATATAATGGAGTAAAATATAAATAACAAATCCTGCTACTAGTAGTAGAGAAAATTAAAAAAAATATTTTATTTAGTTTATAAAATGATTTGTTATGCTCTATAAAATATACCTATAATAATAATTATAAATGATGAAATAAATTTTTTGTAATAATCGAAAAAGAATCCTCCGGAATTCTTTTTTTTTTTCTTTATATAATTAGGAATAAATGATTAATAATTTAACTAAACGTTATTATTTTTATAACATAAATCTGGAGTTCGAGTATTTATTACAGTATTAAATCAGGTTTGATATTTATATTAATCTCTTCCTCAATTCTCTCTCTAATTTAAGATGGAATTTTTATCTCCATCTCAGGATTAATCGCAACGTGAAACGAGAGAGGGGAAAAAAAGAAAGAAAAAAAAACGAGGAAGATGAAATTAATCGATTAATATTTTTTTTTTTTTTTTTTGCCGATTGTTATCGATTATCGATGATTTGGAAAATGACTTTTTTGACGTGTGTATGTACTAGGGGGGGAAAGAGGGGGAGGTGGCTCTCTTTTTTTTACGTTTAAGAGTCATTTGTCAGGGCGGGGAAAGTCTTCGTCAGTGAAATCTTGCTCGTTTCATTAAGCATACACACGCAATTTATTACCAAACAACAACAACAACAACAACACACAACAACAACAACAAGGAGATTCGGTTATTATTTCGCACGGGCGTTCATAAATTTCACTCCGAGGCCTCATTAAATCCACTTGTTCGAGTAATTAAGCATATTTCAAACGTTCTAGCATCAAGTCGGTTATTTATTAGCAAGCCAATTAGATTCAATCATCGAAAGCACACACACACACATACACACACACACACACCTACACATATATCGGTAAATTGGATAAAGAGAGTCTTTTAAGATGTGTGGAAAAATAAATTTTTTAGTTTAGATTTTAAAACAAAAATAAAGATTAATTTGTCATCGAATAATCAATTAGAATCTAATGAATGGTTTATTAATTTTGAAATTAAATAAATCATATCCTGTTGAATGAAAATAGAATTGCATGGAAAAAGCTTCAATCTGAATGATGCATTCAATAATTATTGGTATTCTTAAAAATAAGACCCCCCCCCCAATATATACCCTGTAGAAGGTAGCAAAGTGTTCCTAAAAACATCAAAGAAAATATTTATTATATGTTAGAACAAAATATAAGGATGAGACACGATTTGGACCAGGCTTATATTAACGACATCAGGTCGAAACAAGGACACTCTGGATATAACGTTTCGACCGCTCATTCTGTGGTGTTCATTAAGTACATTCAGAAAGCGTCTTTTTTTTTAAACACTCACACTTTTTTCCCATTCACACTCACACACATGCACACAGTCTTTTTGGCAATTCAGGCCATATAAGGCTTTGACGATAACCGTTATTATTTGAAATATCTATTGGGGGTCTAGGCATTTCTATTTAAGCCATTTGGTATGCAAATGGCTTAAATAAAATTATCGGACTGCCTGGGGTCCGAATCCGCGACGTTCGGTATAGAAGGTAGGCACGCTACTATCTACACCAAGCCCGAGGACAAAACGTTTTACATCTAGCGAAAATACTCAATGTTGGAACTGTATAAGATGCATAACATGTTACAACCCTTTCCGCTACACTTAATCGAGAACAATGGAACTATCGAGTACATTCACTTCATAAATAAATTGATGTTCAGAATTTAAATAACTAGATGTAAGACGAATTGTGATTAAATCTGAATATTTACTTGAAGAAGAGCACATAATCAGGTGTATTCTCTAAAAACAGACGTTAAAATTTAAAATAAACAAATGGGTGTTAAAAAGTAAAATTTTCATCAAAAACGTGAACTCGACGGATTTGGACTCTATGACCAACCGTGAGTCCAATGGTGATAATTATTTCGAAACATGCGGTCCCCCCTAAAACCCCCCTTCAAAATTCGAGAAATCGCAATCAGCTCTGTTAATTAAATATCTAATTTCAGATTTAATTAGTGGGTCAGATTCAGAATTAAATTTGATTTTTGGACGCTTATGGGCTACACCGTAGCTCTGTTATTTCAATCGTGACGTGGCATTTTCTCCCTCAATTGCAGGTTATTTGGAAAGCTGGATGGGCTATCAGAAAGAGCAGAATCTCCTCTAAAGTTTGCGCCCATAATCATCGCGCTAGGTCATTTGGTTTGGGAGATATTCAAGAAAGAGTTTTATAATTTATCTGCTTCGCAATAAAAAAAAAAATTTTCATCAAAAACGTGAACTCGACGGATTTGGACTCTATGACCAACCGTGAGTCCAATGGTGATAATTATTTCGAAACATGCGGTCCCCCCTAAAACCCCCCTTCAAAATTCGAGAAATCGCAATCAGCTCTGTTAATTAAATATCTAATTTCAGATTTAATTAGTGGGTCAGATTCAGAATTAAATTTGATTTTTGGACGCTTATGGGCTACACCGTAGCTCTGTTATTTCAATCGTGACGTGGCATTTTCTCCCTCAATTGCAGGTTATTTGGAAAGCTGGATGGGCTATCAGAAAGAGCAGAATCTCCTCTAAAGTTTGCGCCCATAATCATCGCGCTAGGTCATTTGGTTTGGGAGATATTCAAGAAAGAGTTTTATAATTTATCTGCTTCGCAATAAAAAAAAAAATTTTCATCAAAAACGTGAACTCGACGGATTTGGACTCTATGACCAACCGTGAGTCCAATGGTGATAATTATTTCGAAACATGCGGTCCCCCCTAAAACCCCCCTTCAAAATTCGAGAAATCGCAATCAGCTCTGTTAATTAAATATCTAATTTCAGATTTAATTAGTGGGTCAGATTCAGAATTAAATTTGATTTTTGGACGCTTATGGGCTACACCGTAGCTCTGTTATTTCAATCGTGACGTGGCATTTTCTCCCTCAATTGCAGGTTATTTGGAAAGCTGGATGGGCTATCAGAAAGAGCAGAATCTCCTCTAAAGTTTGCGCCCATAATCATCGCGCTAGGTCATTTGGTTTGGGAGATATTCAAGAAAGAGTTTTATAATTTATCTGCTTCGCAATAAAAAAAAAAATTTTCATCAAAAACGTGAACTCGACGGATTTGGACTCTATGACCAACCGTGAGTCCAATGGTGATAATTATTTCGAAACATGCGGTCCCCCCTAAAACCCCCCTTCAAAATTCGAGAAATCGCAATCAGCTCTGTTAATTAAATATCTAATTTCAGATTTAATTAGTGGGTCAGATTCAGAATTAAATTTGATTTTTGGACGCTTATGGGCTACACCGTAGCTCTGTTATTTCAATCGTGACGTGGCATTTTCTCCCTCAATTGCAGGTTATTTGGAAAGCTGGATGGGCTATCAGAAAGAGCAGAATCTCCTCTAAAGTTTGCGCCCATAATCATCGCGCTAGGTCATTTGGTTTGGGAGATATTCAAGAAAGAGTTTTATAATTTATCTGCTTCGCAATAAAAAAAAAATTTTCATCAAAAACGTGAACTCGACGGATTTGGACTCTATGACCAACCGTGAGTCCAATGGTGATAATTATTTCGAAACATGCGGTCCCCCCTAAAACCCCCCTTCAAAATTCGAGAAATCGCAATCAGCTCTGTTAATTAAATATCTAATTTCAGATTTAATTAGTGGGTCAGATTCAGAATTAAATTTGATTTTTGGACGCTTATGGGCTACACCGTAGCTCTGTTATTTCAATCGTGACGTGGCATTTTCTCCCTCAATTGCAGGTTATTTGGAAAGCTGGATGGGCTATCAGAAAGAGCAGAATCTCCTCTAAAGTTTGCGCCCATAATCATCGCGCTAGGTCATTTGGTTTGGGAGATATTCAAGAAAGAGTTTTATAATTTATCTGCTTCGCAATAAAAAAAAAAATTTTCATCAAAAACGTGAACTCGACGGATTTGGACTCTATGACCAACCGTGAGTCCAATGGTGATAATTATTTCGAAACATGCGGTCCCCCCTAAAACCCCCCTTCAAAATTCGAGAAATCGCAATCAGCTCTGTTAATTAAATATCTAATTTCAGATTTAATTAGTGGGTCAGATTCAGAATTAAATTTGATTTTTGGACGCTTATGGGCTACACCGTAGCTCTGTTATTTCAATCGTGACGTGGCATTTTCTCCCTCAATTGCAGGTTATTTGGAAAGCTGGATGGGCTATCAGAAAGAGCAGAATCTCCTCTAAAGTTTGCGCCCATAATCATCGCGCTAGGTCATTTGGTTTGGGAGATATTCAAGAAAGAGTTTTATAATTTATCTGCTTCGCAATAAAAAAAAAAATTTTCATCAAAAACGTGAACTCGACGGATTTGGACTCTATGACCAACCGTGAGTCCAATGGTGATAATTATTTCGAAACATGCGGTCCCCCCTAAAACCCCCCTTCAAAATTCGAGAAATCGCAATCAGCTCTGTTAATTAAATATCTAATTTCAGATTTAATTAGTGGGTCAGATTCAGAATTAAATTTGATTTTTGGACGCTTATGGGCTACACCGTAGCTCTGTTATTTCAATCGTGACGTGGCATTTTCTCCCTCAATTGCAGGTTATTTGGAAAGCTGGATGGGCTATCAGAAAGAGCAGAATCTCCTCTAAAGTTTGCGCCCATAATCATCGCGCTAGGTCATTTGGTTTGGGAGATATTCAAGAAAGAGTTTTATAATTTATCTGCTTCGCAATAAAAAAAAAAATTTTCATCAAAAACGTGAACTCGACGGATTTGGACTCTATGACCAACCGTGAGTCCAATGGTGATAATTATTTCGAAACATGCGGTCCCCCCTAAAACCCCCCTTCAAAATTCGAGAAATCGCAATCAGCTCTGTTAATTAAATATCTAATTTCAGATTTAATTAGTGGGTCAGATTCAGAATTAAATTTGATTTTTGGACGCTTATGGGCTACACCGTAGCTCTGTTATTTCAATCGTGACGTGGCATTTTCTCCCTCAATTGCAGGTTATTTGGAAAGCTGGATGGGCTATCAGAAAGAGCAGAATCTCCTCTAAAGTTTGCGCCCATAATCATCGCGCTAGGTCATTTGGTTTGGGAGATATTCAAGAAAGAGTTTTATAATTTATCTGCTTCGCAATAAAAAAAAAAATTTTCATCAAAAACGTGAACTCGACGGATTTGGACTCTATGACCAACCGTGAGTCCAATGGTGATAATTATTTCGAAACATGCGGTCCCCCCTAAAACCCCCCTTCAAAATTCGAGAAATCGCAATCAGCTCTGTTAATTAAATATCTAATTTCAGATTTAATTAGTGGGTCAGATTCAGAATTAAATTTGATTTTTGGACGCTTATGGGCTACACCGTAGCTCTGTTATTTCAATCGTGACGTGGCATTTTCTCCCTCAATTGCAGGTTATTTGGAAAGCTGGATGGGCTATCAGAAAGAGCAGAATCTCCTCTAAAGTTTGCGCCCATAATCATCGCGCTAGGTCATTTGGTTTGGGAGATATTCAAGAAAGAGTTTTATAATTTATCTGCTTCGCAATAAAAAAAAAATTTTCATCAAAAACGTGAACTCGACGGATTTGGACTCTATGACCAACCGTGAGTCCAATGGTGATAATTATTTCGAAACATGCGGTCCCCCCTAAAACCCCCCTTCAAAATTCGAGAAATCGCAATCAGCTCTGTTAATTAAATATCTAATTTCAGATTTAATTAGTGGGTCAGATTCAGAATTAAATTTGATTTTTGGACGCTTATGGGCTACACCGTAGCTCTGTTATTTCAATCGTGACGTGGCATTTTCTCCCTCAATTGCAGGTTATTTGGAAAGCTGGATGGGCTATCAGAAAGAGCAGAATCTCCTCTAAAGTTTGCGCCCATAATCATCGCGCTAGGTCATTTGGTTTGGGAGATATTCAAGAAAGAGTTTTATAATTTATCTGCTTCGCAATAAAAAAAAAAATTTTCATCAAAAACGTGAACTCGACGGATTTGGACTCTATGACCAACCGTGAGTCCAATGGTGATAATTATTTCGAAACATGCGGTCCCCCCTAAAACCCCCCTTCAAAATTCGAGAAATCGCAATCAGCTCTGTTAATTAAATATCTAATTTCAGATTTAATTAGTGGGTCAGATTCAGAATTAAATTTGATTTTTGGACGCTTATGGGCTACACCGTAGCTCTGTTATTTCAATCGTGACGTGGCATTTTCTCCCTCAATTGCAGGTTATTTGGAAAGCTGGATGGGCTATCAGAAAGAGCAGAATCTCCTCTAAAGTTTGCGCCCATAATCATCGCGCTAGGTCATTTGGTTTGGGAGATATTCAAGAAAGAGTTTTATAATTTATCTGCTTCGCAATAAAAAAAAAAATTTTCATCAAAAACGTGAACTCGACGGATTTGGACTCTATGACCAACCGTGAGTCCAATGGTGATAATTATTTCGAAACATGCGGTCCCCCCTAAAACCCCCCTTCAAAATTCGAGAAATCGCAATCAGCTCTGTTAATTAAATATCTAATTTCAGATTTAATTAGTGGGTCAGATTCAGAATTAAATTTGATTTTTGGACGCTTATGGGCTACACCGTAGCTCTGTTATTTCAATCGTGACGTGGCATTTTCTCCCTCAATTGCAGGTTATTTGGAAAGCTGGATGGGCTATCAGAAAGAGCAGAATCTCCTCTAAAGTTTGCGCCCATAATCATCGCGCTAGGTCATTTGGTTTGGGAGATATTCAAGAAAGAGTTTTATAATTTATCTGCTTCGCAATAAAAAAAAAAATTTTCATCAAAAACGTGAACTCGACGGATTTGGACTCTATGACCAACCGTGAGTCCAATGGTGATAATTATTTCGAAACATGCGGTCCCCCCTAAAACCCCCCTTCAAAATTCGAGAAATCGCAATCAGCTCTGTTAATTAAATATCTAATTTCAGATTTAATTAGTGGGTCAGATTCAGAATTAAATTTGATTTTTGGACGCTTATGGGCTACACCGTAGCTCTGTTATTTCAATCGTGACGTGGCATTTTCTCCCTCAATTGCAGGTTATTTGGAAAGCTGGATGGGCTATCAGAAAGAGCAGAATCTCCTCTAAAGTTTGCGCCCATAATCATCGCGCTAGGTCATTTGGTTTGGGAGATATTCAAGAAAGAGTTTTATAATTTATCTGCTTCGCAATAAAAAAAAAAATTTTCATCAAAAACGTGAACTCGACGGATTTGGACTCTATGACCAACCGTGAGTCCAATGGTGATAATTATTTCGAAACATGCGGTCCCCCCTAAAACCCCCCTTCAAAATTCGAGAAATCGCAATCAGCTCTGTTAATTAAATATCTAATTTCAGATTTAATTAGTGGGTCAGATTCAGAATTAAATTTGATTTTTGGACGCTTATGGGCTACACCGTAGCTCTGTTATTTCAATCGTGACGTGGCATTTTCTCCCTCAATTGCAGGTTATTTGGAAAGCTGGATGGGCTATCAGAAAGAGCAGAATCTCCTCTAAAGTTTGCGCCCATAATCATCGCGCTAGGTCATTTGGTTTGGGAGATATTCAAGAAAGAGTTTTATAATTTATCTGCTTCGCAATAAAAAAAAAAATTTTCATCAAAAACGTGAACTCGACGGATTTGGACTCTATGACCAACCGTGAGTCCAATGGTGATAATTATTTCGAAACATGCGGTCCCCCCTAAAACCCCCCTTCAAAATTCGAGAAATCGCAATCAGCTCTGTTAATTAAATATCTAATTTCAGATTTAATTAGTGGGTCAGATTCAGAATTAAATTTGATTTTTGGACGCTTATGGGCTACACCGTAGCTCTGTTATTTCAATCGTGACGTGGCATTTTCATTCATTTTGGTTTGGGAGATATTCAAGAAAGAGTTTTATAATTTATCTGCTTCGCAATAAAAAAAAAAATTCATCAAAAACGTGAACTCGACGGATTTGGACTCTATGACCAACCGTGGGTCCAATGGTTCAAATTTTATTTGAATAAGAATTATATATAAATGAAAGACATTTCTGGTTTGAGTATATTGAGAAATTTTTGTCATGTGCACTTCGAGACGTTTTCATTATAATAAATTCACATGTAATTAATGACCACCTTTATGCAACATTTCGATGTAATATTTTTTCGCCACAAAGTGTCTTTTTATAACTTCTATTATATATCGAAAATTAATTACTCTTGTATGTACATTTTTAGTCGGACTGATGATGAGATATTAAATTTGTCTCGAAACGTCTCCGGAGTCGAGAAGCATATAAAGGCTTTTTATTTGGCTGATCCTGCCCTTTCTCCAATCAAAAAAAAAATTAAATACAATAATACAACAATATAAGTACAATAAAAACCTATTACAAAAATATATAGTTTACAAAAATTAAATTATTTCTCTTTTTAATTCCATTTAAATAAAAGCATTTTTTTTTTAAAGTTTTTTATTATATTTTTTTTTTTTAACTTTCTAGTCTTTTTTTTAGATTTCTATTAAAAAAAGAAAGGGAGGAAGCGTGAGGCTTCAAATAAAGTACCACATTAGTTCGAACCATTTTGGTTCAATTCAAAATTATTAATTGTCATCAACAATGACCCTTAAATATCAAATTTCACACCTCTAGTTAATCGGGAAATGTCTTAAGCAAAGACTAAAAAGTTGGTGACCTTGAAAGAATAAAAGCATTTAAAAAGAAAGAGGAGATAAGGGAAAATTTTTTAGTGAATTTTTTAATCTTCATTGTTCATCATGTATCTGAAATATTCCGATATTTTGAGATTTACAACAAATTATTGGAACAGTCATGAATTTCTCTCTTTTTTTTTGATAAAATAATAATTAATAAAAAACTATAACTCACGCCATATGTTATTCAAATTTTGACTTTTCTCATTTTATAATGAAAAGAAAAAAAAATTTAATTTAATTTTTACTCCGGGCTTCTTCTTCTTTTTTAATTAAAATTCTAGCAATTATCTTTTTTATATATATATATATATATATATATATATATATATATATATTCCTCCACTCTAATAGATACAACATTCAAATTATCTGTTTATTTATTTTTCAGACCACAAGTAGCTGAAACTGAAAATGAAAAAAGGGACCTCTTTATGTTTCTAATTAACTTACTTCTAACGTTTTTTTCTAATATTGATGACTTATGTCTTTTTTTTAATAAAAAAAGAGAGAGAGAGAGAGAGAGAGAGATAAAAAACAATTTAAGATCTACTCTTGATTTATGTTCTAAAGTTTTCATTCCGGATTTCATTTAATGGCATTTCATAAAGAAAAGAAGTCTGTAATTAAAAAATAATACTAAAGATTTAATTAAGAACTTTTTCATCATTTTTTTTAAAGATATTAAACAAATATAATAATATGAAATAAATATTTAATATAAAAAGCATTAGAGAGGGAATTTCATAACAGCAATTCATTCATTAGGATTAAAAAACAAATACACCTTCTCTGAAAAATATTACATTATTTACAAAAGTTAATTAATTAAAATGATAAGTAGAATTATGTGTGTGTGGGCGCGCAAGCAAACACATTTGCCAAAAAATCAAAAAAGAGAGTGAAGTTTCTCAATTATAAAACTTTATTTAGTTCCCGGCAGTAGGGAATATTTGAATTCAGATGTAAAATTTATAAGTATGGGAAAATATTTATATTTTGTAACCATGGCAACCATTTCTCCTATCTTTCCTATGAAGCACAAGAGTAAAGTGTGCTTCAAACAATTTTGAGGGCAAAACGAGAATATACATTTGAAAGAGCATCTAAAAACTAATTGATTTTTGAATTTTAATCAAAATCGTTAGAGCGAATTTTGAGAAAATTGAAAAAAACTGAAAAAGTACATCAGTAAAGTACTAGTACTCTTTGGCCGATTTTGATTAAAAGCTTATTTTTCCGGTCCTGGGGGGTGTTTAACTTAAATATAAAATTTCAGCCTCATAGCTCAATTCCTTCATGCTTAAAAGTGAACACAGACACACACACACACACACAGACCATGTCGCGAAAACCACTTTTTTGGATTCAGGGGACCTCAAAACATGAAGATCCATCAAAATCTCGACATCGAATTTTTGACATGAATCCAATACTTTATATATATATATTACATATATACATAGGTAAGAGAAAGTAAAAAATAATAGTTGAGTCCAGTTGTAAAAAAAAAACACCATTGGAGTTATATTATTTTAATAAAAAGATTATTCATTTTGATTTATGAGGGCGGTTCAAAAAGTTCTCGGCCTGACCCCTAAATGGCACCAATACCACCAAATGTGCCTAATTATTCTTTGGATGACGCGCGTTTGGTTGCTTGAGTGTGGCGGCAATCTAAAGAATTAAACACTTTTCGCTCAATTTGGTGAAAATGGAAAAAAATTGAAGTTCGTGCTTTAATAAAATACTTTGTTTTGAAGGGTTTAATGCCAACGGATACTAAAAAGTAGGAAAGAATTTTCAGTAGTAAATTTTCAAAGGGGCGCTCTCACTGTAGATTTTCTTGACATTTAACATTTTAATAGCAAATAAACATGAAAGATAATAAGTTGAAAGAGGTTAAGTTATTTCTCCATATTTAAGAAAAAAAATGGCCACATTTGTTTACATTCTGATAAAAGATTAATCGACTTAGCCACTTGCCTCCTCAATTGTTAAATCAAATTTTGAGAAAATTGAAAAAACTGAAAAATTACATCAGTAAAGTACTAGTATAGTACTCTTTGGACTTTATTAAAAAGTTTATTTTTACGTGTCAGAGGAGTATCTAACTTAAATATCAAATGTCAACATCGCAGCTCTTTTCATTCTTGAGATGTTTTATTATTTTTTTTTCAACATTCACACTTTTTTCTCATTCACACTCACACTCGCACACTCTTCTTCACACAGTCTTTTCGGCAACTTAGGCCATTTAAGACTTTGACGATAACCGTTATGAATATATATTATTTGGGGTCCAGGCATTCTTATTTAAGCCATTTGGTATCCAAATGCCTTAAATAAAATCATCGAACTGCCTGGGGTCCGAACCCGCGACGTTCGGTATACGAGGTTAGCACTCTAACCCCTACACCAAGCCCCGAGGGCGAGATGTTTTAGTTTGTTTCAGTTTTTTGGAATCAGAAACCCGCAAAACATGCATTTCCATCAAAATGTCAACATCGTATTTTTGATACGATCGCAAAACCTACATATATTTAAAAATATCAATTTATTAATTAGAGCTATACCTCAAATATTAGGCAAGAGAAATAAAAAATAAAAAAACTACAGTTGTTGTTTTAAAATTCTCTAAAGTGTGCGTTTTGCTCTTAC
>JAKCPI010000182.1:0-21453 GCA_023213315.1 Euborellia annulipes
GTTGCAGGGCAAGGCTCTGGCTGTCTTCGGATGCAGGGCTCCAAAATCAGGTGCAGACGCGAGTTTATGTATAGGCGGTAGTGCGTGTGTATATGTTTTTGTGTGGCGAGGCTCAGGGTGAGCGCTTATGTTGTTGACTCGTTGGAGATTCAAGAGAGACTGACTGGCCAGCGCAGCGGGTAACCCACATATGATCATGAGCCGAAGGGGTGGATTCGGGATATTTCGGGGGTTGCTGGAATGTTTTGGAAGCTTCTGGACTCTTCTCGATGTTTCAAGGTGCATTGTCTTTAGAAGGGCCAGCTACTTGGGAGTTCGTTGCCCCGTCCGTAACAAAGGAGGCATAGAGGGGAAAGGGTGGTTGACCTTCTCAACACTTGACAAAAAGTAAAAAGAACAAAAGATAAAGTTAAAAGGAAAAACATTGAATGTGTGAAAGAAAAAGAAAAAAATAACATATAAAAATAAAAATAAATAAAGTTTAATTAATTCAACATTAACTTAAGATTAAACAGAGGCCCCCGCCTTGAAACAATTACGGCATTGTTTCAACAAATTGGCATGGGGGCGATCTTAGTTATCGGTCTTTTCATTTGTCCTGTTGCAGTGCGAAGTGTTACCGTCCGTACCAAGTTGTCAGCCCCTGGGTGGGTCTGGATGATACGACCCATCCGCCATTGCATAGGTCTGGTGTTTGGATCTTCAATCAAGACTAAATCGTTGACTTCTAAGTTTCTTGACGGTGAAATCCATTTCGGACGCTGCTGTAATCTTGTGAGGTATTCACCCTTCCAACGTTTCCAAAAGTGCTGGGTCATTCTCTGCACTAGCTGCCATCTTGTGAGGTAATTCATGGGCGCTGATGTGAAGTCTCGATCCGGTATATCTTCCAAGGGGCGGAGGATTAGAAAATGTCCTGGAGTCAAGGGAGTAAGGTCAGTAGGGTCTGAGCTTATCTGGGTCAACGGCCGGGAGTTGAGACATGCTTCTATTTGGGTAAGGAGTGTTATCATTTCTTCGTAGGTCAATATTGTTGCTCCCGTGACTCTTTTTAGATGATGTTTGACCGACTTCACACCGGCCTCCCAAATTCCACCCATGTGAGGCGCTGCTGGAGGATTGAAACACCATTCGATTCCTTCTTGAGACAAGTAATCGTGCATTGCGTATTGATGCTCCTCGGTAGTTGCATGCTTGAGTGCGATTCTTAGCTCCTTTGACGCACCGACGAAATATCTTCCACAATCGCTGTATATTCTAGTTGGCCTTCCTCGCCTCGCTGTGAATCTTCTAAGAGCCGCAATGAACGATTCGGTTGTAAGATCGCTGACAAGCTCGAGATGAATTGCCCTCGTCGCGAAGCAAACGAAGAGAGCTATGTAGCCCTTGTGGTTAGACCTACCTCTTCCCTTTCTAGGTCTTATTTGAAATGGGCCGGCATAATCAATTCCGCATTCCTGAAATGCCGGGCTTGGCGATACTCGTGATTTGGGTAGGTCTGCCATCATTTGTTGTGCTGTTTTGGCTCGATGCCGGAAACAGTTGACACATTTATGAATTACCGTGCGTACGATGCGTCTCCCTTGGGGGATCCAAAACTTAGTGTTTAGTGAGGCTAGAGTTAGTTGCGGTCCGGCATGTAAAAGACGAAGGTGTTCTCTTTCTACGACTAATTTAGCAATTCTGCCCTTGGAGGCCAATATAATTGGATGCTTTGCTTCCTCATGCAGTTCGGCGTTTCTAAGGCGCCCTCCTACTCGAAGGAGGCCAACTTCATCCAGAAGCGGGTTTAGGTTCGCGATGGTGCTTTCTTGTTTTTCCAGCGGTCGTGTCGATAATATGGTCAACTCTTTTGCGAAATACCTGTTTTGTTCAATCCAGACTAGTTTCGAAAAAGCTTCGTTCAGTTCTGCTGCGGTTAGGTATTTGGGTTTGATTGTTATTCGCTTGCTGCTAGTCTTAATGAATCGCAGCACCCATGCAGTTACTCTCTGGGCCTTTAATATAGAAGACTGGTTGTGCAAAAGCTGAATTTCTTCCTCCTTGGGGTCCCGTAATGCAAGAAGTGTGGTGATGGTATCGGTGTTTTTTCTCTCAGCATCAATGAGGGTTTGGCTTTCCGCCGCGTTCTCTGGTATTGTTGAAGCGCCGGTAAAGTGCATTAGCCAGGAGGGGCCTTCCCACCATAATTTGTTGCTGTATAGTTGTTCGGCTGTTGTGCCTCTAGATAGAAGATCGGCGGGGTTATCATTTCCCTGGACGTGGTGCCATTGAGCTGATGGAAGATTTAAATGAATTTCTCCTACTCTATTCGCTACAAACGTCTTCCATCTGAATGGATCGGATTTGATCCAAGCCAGAGTGACTGTGGAGTCGCTCCAGGCATGAATCTCATCGATCTTGATGTTCAATGAGCTACTGATGGTTTTCGCTAGTCGTGAAAGTAGCAGTGCCGCTGATAGCTCTAATCGAGGGATGGTGACAGGTTTTAACGGCGCAACCTTGGCCTTGGCTGCCACAAGACTGAGGTGAGTGATGCGGTCATCCTTTATGGAAGCTAGGTAGACGACTGCTCCGTAAGCCCTTTCTGAGGCATCGGCAAAGGCGAATAGCTTAAAGACAGAAGCGTCTGAAGCTCGGATGCATCTAGTAAGTGACGTGTGATTTATTCTTTTCATCTGATGGAAGTGTTTATCCCAAGTCTTGAGAATGTGTTCTGGCAGACGTTGGTCCCAGGAAGTGTTTAATCTCCAAGTAGCTTGAAATAATATCTTACCGGAGATTGTTAGTGGAGAGATCCAACCAAGGGGATCGAAGATTTTGGCTAAACTTGAGAGCATTGCTCTTTTCGTGAGCACTTCGATTTCTTCAGGAGGTTTGAATGTTAGTGTGTCTGTCTCCGGTTGCCAGCAGACCCCAAGAGCTGAAATATGACTGTTGTTGGGAAGCTTGAGTTCCTTGACGTCCCGACGCTCCTCTGTGGGAATCGAGCTTAACATACGTTTTTCACTAGAAGCCCATTTGGCCAGTTGGAAACCATAGCATTGAAGTGTTTCGGTTATTTCCTTCTGCAACTTCAAGGCTTCTTCGATGGTGTCGGCGCCTGTTAATAAGTCGTCTACATAAAAATCCCTTTTGATTACTTGGGCCGCGGCTGGTAATTTATTTTCAATCTCGTTTCCAACTTCCTGCAGGCATCTGGTGGCTTGGAAGGCCGCGGAGGCTGTTCCATAGGTGACAGTGAGCAGTCGAAATGTTTTTAGAGGCTGTGTCGGTGCGTCTCTCCAAATAATTCGTAAGAAGTCTGTGTGCTTAGGATGAATGCGTATTTGACGATACATCTTTACTACATCGGCGGTGAATGCTATACGATGCGTCCGAAATCGTATCAGAATGTCGAAAATGTCATCTTGTGTTCTTGGGCCGACTAACAGACAGTCGTTCAATGATTTGCCTGAGCTGGTTTTCGCCGAGGCATCAAAAACCACTCGGATTTTCCTTTTGTCATCTTCGGTCTTGAATACTGCATGATGTGGAATGTAGTATACGGCATCGGCTTTGTCTTGACTGGAGGGAATTTCTTCGAGATGCTTCAGCTCCTTATATTCTTGCATGAATTCAGAATAGGCCTTCTTTAGTTCTGGATCGAGTCGAAAACGCCTTTCAAGTTGGAAAAATCTTTTAATTGCGGTCGCCTTGGAGTCTCCCAGTAATGCCGGGTCTTCTCTGAAGGGTAATTCGACCTGAAAACGTCGGTCCTCTGTTCGTTTAACTGTTTCTATAAAATGGGTTTCCGCGCGCCTTTCCTCATAAGAGAGCATCTTCTCGGTTCCAACTTGTTCCAAACTCCACAGGTTATGAAGGAGCTCTTCTGATGTGGAAAAGAGTGAGGTCGCCCGGGATATCTCGTCCACTGTCTTGTGTTTGCCAAAGACAATCCATCCTATAGAGGTTTTCATAGCCGAAGGAGTATTTGGGGGGCCCTGTACTACTCCTGATTGGATGATTTTCGCGAATATGTCAGCCGAGAGCAGAAGATCGATGCTTCCCGGTTTATTGAAGTTAGGATCGGCTAGATTCAGATCGGCGAGGTGACTCCAAGAGCTGGCTTCAAGGTAAGCCCTGGGATAGTCCTGAACGATTCGCTCAATTATGTGGGCACTGCTGATGATGGGCCCTTGATTGGTTTGAATTGTGAAATCGGTCAGACCGTGAGCTTCGCTAGAAGATTTACCGCCTAATCCTTGTATTTTCACGGTACCTTCTTTCATGTTGAGCCTGGTGCGGCGAAAACAGCTGACCGTTATATAAGAAGCATCAGAGCAAGAATCAATCAGGGCACGGCAGATGTGCTTCGTTCCAGTCTTATCTGTTAATTCGACAAGCGCTGTTGGAAGTAACGTTGCTGTTTGAGCGATTTTGGCAAGTAGTGTGGTTCCTTCGTCTGTATGAAGTAAGGTGTGGTGTTTCTTCTTGCATTTTAGGCAGGAGATGGATGTGCAGTCTTGAAGCTCATGCCCAATATGGAGACAATTAGTGCATAATCCTTTTTCGCGCGCGAAATTAGTCCGTTGACTGGGTAATAGCTTGCCGAAATCGGGGCACTGATATATGGAATGGCTGCGTTGGCAGCAATTGCATATTAGAGGCGGTCGAGCTTGGTTTACTAGCGTAGTGGGTCTTTTATGCGTGGAGATAGAAGTTGAGGTCTTTGATGAGGTTGGCCTAGCTGGTGTATCCATTATTGTAGAGGCAAGTCTTGAGAGGAATTTTAGTAACTTTTCATAGGGAGGGAACTCGACATCCTTCGTTTCGAGTAGCCAAAGACGACGGGTTTCGGTGTCCAGCTTTCTTTCGAGCACGTGCATGATTATATCGTTCCAGTGTTCAACGGGTCGCTCTAACACCTTCAAAGAACGCAGACATTGATTTGTCGTGTCAATAAGGTGGCAGATAGCACGTTGGGTTATGGGAATTTTTAATGCGGGTTGTGACAAGAGTTGCTCTATGAAGGCGTTGACAAGGTCCGGCTTTCTGTCGTATCGCTCTGCTAACGTGTCCCACGCTTGCTTGTAGTTAGCATTGGTGATGGAAAATGATTTGATGATTAGCGCTGCGTCACCGCCTACGGCTCCCTTTAGGTACTGCAGTTTCTGAGCATCCGTAAGCCCCTTATTTTCGTGAATGGCCGACAAGAAAAGATCCCTGAATTCTAGCCATTCGCTTACGCCTCCCGAGAATTTAGGCAAGTCCAGCTTAGGGAGTCGCACGAGTGCTTGATTCTGGGTTTCCGATGCCGCGGCGTTTGCCCGTTCACTGATGGTAGCAGGCTGCATCTTATCTGTTAGTTCCTTACATGTGGAGCGGGCAACCCTTATCCGAGTCTTGAGGTTTCCTAGCTCGTCATTGTGTTCTTGCAGCACTGTGGGGTCGAGGCTACTAAAGTCAGAGATGATGTCACAAAGTTCTGATTTGCACCTCGTGATATCTTCTAACAATTCTTCGCATGATTGGAAAGTGAGGGACGCGGAACCACGGATAGCCTTCTCTACTTCGCTTATTTCTGTTTTCAAAAGTGTTACTCGATTCAACGCTCTTTGAGTTAATTTGGACATATTCCCAATTTATTTTCCGGTAAATCCGGCTCGAAGGACCAATTTTATGTAGGAAATTAAATTCTAAATTATCTCAAAGAGTTAAGGGAAAAACGATATCAGCAAAATATTATATTTTTTATTAATTACAAATTTATTAATTTATCAAAAGTCCAATTATTAAGTACAATAAGGGTGAAAAATAATATGAAGTAATCTACATAAAACAGCTAACAAAAAAGAAAACAAACAAAAAAAATAATTTCAAATAATTAAATGAAGTTGCTAATAAAAATTAATGTTGATGCATACGCAAATTTCGCAATGAATAATATAATTTGGGATAATAGAAAGTATTACCTTGATAGATAAGGGATCGAAATAAATAATATGTGTGGCGGTGCGGAGAAGGCCGTAATGAGGGTTGAGAAGGCAAGAATATGGAGGAGGGGGAAATCTTCTTAAGGCGATTGATTTCTGAGAAATACCGCTGGCCGATTGTCGCTGAATCACGTTCGATGTTGCAGGGCAAGGCTCTGGCTGTCTTCGGATGCAGGGCTCCAAAATCAGGTGCAGACGCGAGTTTATGTATAGGCGGTAGTGCGTGTGTATATGTTTTTATGTGTGGCGAGGCTCAGGGTGAGCGCTTATGTTGTTGACTCGTTGGAGATTCAAGAGAGACTGACTGGCCAGCGCAGCGGGTAGCCCACATATGATCATGAGCCGAAGGGGTGGATTCGGGATATTTCGGGGGTTGCTGGAATGTTTTGGAAGCTTCTGGACTCTTCTCGATGTTTCAAGGTGCATTGTCTTTAGAAGGGCCAGCTACTTGGGAGTTCGTTGCCCCGTCCGTAACAAAGGAGGCATAGAGGGGAAAGGGTGGTTGACCTTCTCAACACTTGACAAAAAGTAAAAAGAACAAAAGATAAAGTTAAAAGGAAAAACATTGAATGTGTGAAAGAAAAAGAAAAAAAATAACATATAAAAATAAAAATAAATAACGTTTAAGATTAAACAATTGTAAAACAAATAATCGAGTGTTTTATTTTATTTATTTATTTTTTTTTTATAGCAAAGTTTTTTTTTTTTAATTTAATGTCTTGGAGGCCATATTTATTCAAATTGAAAAAAGCAAGTTAACCAAATACAAACTATACAAAATTTTATTAACAATACCAGAGTAATTATTAAGAATAACTTTTTGTCCCTTCAAATATTGATGTTTAAAATTTGGAGGGAACTGAGTATGTTGATAGGATACTCGCGATTTAAGTAGCGGCCGTGTGAATATGACAGGCAACTACAGTCTCGAAGCTACCAGTCTCGAGTCTACTAGTCGACAAGTATCCGAGATTTGAGTATCCCCGTGTGAATAGAGCCTAACTTAAATATAAAATTTCAGCCTCCTAGCTCAATTCCTTCATGCTTAAAATTGAACACACACACACACACAGACCATGTCGCGAAAACCACTTTTACTTTCTCGTACCCCTATATATGAAATATATAGAGAGAGAGAAAGTATTGCGATCATGTCAAAAATTCGATGTCCAGATTTTGATGGAAATACATGTTTTGAGGTCCCCTGAGTCCAAAAAAGTGGGTCCCGCAAATTGGTCTCTGTCTGTGTGTGTGTGTGTGTGTGTGTGTGCTGTGTGGACAGATTTTTAGCATGAAGGAATTGAGCTACCGGATTGAAATTTTATATTTAACTTAGGTACCCCATTGAAGAATCTCAAAATAAGCTTTTGAACAAAATCGGCCAAAGAGTACTAGTACTTTACTGATGTACTTTTTCAGTTTTTTTCGATTTTCTCAAAATTTGCTCCAAGGATTTTTTTTTAAATTCAAAAATCAATTATTTTTTAGATGCTCTTTAAAATGTATATTCTCATTTTGCCGATTGAAATCTTCTGAAGACCACTTTACTCTTGTATCTTCATAGGAAAGATAGGAGAAATGGTTGCCATGGTAACAAAATATAAATATTTTCCCATACTTATAAATTTTACATCTTGAAAATCGAATGTACCGTACTGTCGGAAACTAAATATATGTCGACACAAAAAATCTGGTGTGACAAGCACAGTACACAACTTTCGATTACCGAAGGTAAGAGAAAGTTGTGTGCTGTGTGCCAGTCACACCAGATTTTTTGCATAACGTGTTAATGAAACCTTGCCCAATTACAATTTTATAAATCAAAAGGCTCAATTCAATTTAAGTTCTCTTGGATCTCTCTGCCTTGAGCCAAAATGAAGGCACTCAACCCCACAGCTCAGTTGCATCGCCCCCCAAAGCGCTGGATTCTTCTAAAGGAATAAAGGCATTGAATGAAAATACGGGATTTGATTTCATGGAAACTCTGCTTTATTTATTTGTTAGAAATTCCGCCTTCGACGGGCACAAATACAGATAACAAAAATCATTTTAACAAAAATATAATACTATGTTTAAAAAAAGACAAATAAAATCGCTCAATCCGATTGTCCAGCCTGCCTTCAAGCATCTTCTGAAGTCATTTGCCTCTGAAGCCAATAACGTGATCGTGTCAAGTCCCTCCTTCTTTTGATTTCAATCAGGTGGTCAGGAGAAGCAGGGAGGCCAACTTGACAAAAAGGTCCTCGGTGGCCAAGTCCAGAGGCTAGAATTTATTCTTTGATGTTATCAAGGATCCATTTAAGTCGCTCATATCTTCCAATGGGGGTGAAACGTTGATCAAATTCCTGTCTCGTATTGTGTTGAAAAGGCAATCCAACAAGAAAATATTTCCATTTGCCCTTAACAAGTTCAGAAGACAAGAGAGCAGCATCATAAGAGGATTCAATTTCCTTGTCGTATTGTATAAGCGCACAATAGGCTCTTAGGACAACGATATTGACTTCCTTCATATCGAATATTCGAGAAATAAATCTTTTTTTCAATTTCTCTCCATCCAGTGCCTAATAGATCGTGATATCTTCATAATCCTTCTCTAAGAACTCTGACGTCACAGGAAGGCAGACGGGCGTCACTTCATACGCAGGTCTTTTTAATCTTATCAATACAAGTTGCAGATGCCAATCTTGCTATTACATAGTTATAATCAATATCGAATCTCTCCCACTTTGGTACACACATCATCTCTCCATTCTCATCTTTTATACAATCCTTAGGAATTCCCTTTTCAAGGACATATTCACCCAACAGAACATGATCTCTAAAAAAAACGAGAATTATTTGTAATTATTGATTAACAATTTAAATAATCTGTCAGATAGTTACAGGTAGTATCGATGGGATGTCTGCACATAACGTATTCGTTAATACATAATTCTGATTAATTAATACTCCGCCACAATAAGAGAACTCGTCGTCGAGAACTAAAAATAGAAAAAATTATTAATTTTTGTTGTATAATTGATTCCCCCTTCCTCTCTTTTTTTAACACTCACACTTTTGTGCATTCACACTCACACTCACGCACACATTCACACAGTCTTTGGCATCCAAATGGCTTAAATAAGATCATCGGAATGCCTGGGATCCGAACCCGCGACCCTTGGGATACAAGGCCAGCACGCTAACACCTACACCAAGCCAAGTTGTTTAATCAAGAGAAGATTCTCGATAGATTTTACATTTTCGTCAACGCTTTCCATTTAAATAAATCGTTTAGATTCATGTCTCGAATAAGAATTCGAGGTGCTGATTTTGAGAGGTTCCATCGGCCAGAAGCTTTGAAGCTAGCGACCTCAAACTTTTTTAAATTAAAGCTATTTAAAATCTCTACACCTGCTAGAAGCCCTTTTTTGATTTTCGAAAAAAGACAGACAATTAAATTACTAGTCATTGTGTTCAAAAAAGATTATTTTTTGCCTTTAATTAATTCGCTGGAATATTTAAAATGAAATAAGAACAACTAACGCCATCTCTTGCCGCCTAGAGTAACCAGCTTCTGAATTGGCTTTTAACGGTTTTCGAGACGCGCACCTTGAAGGGAAGGCCATTTAGACCTAGAATGCGACTCTTTATATTCAAGGCCAGCACGCCAACCACTACACCAGGGTCGAGGGCTCGAGTAATAATTAAATGCACTTGATGTGCCATTGCAAACGAATTAAGCGTCAAAGAATATAATATCAGCTACCCATAGAGGGATACTCACTATAATCAAATCTTCTAATAAGCAGCTGTCCAGGGGTATTCGTAATAGAAGACATTCTTTTGAGGGTCAGGATTCAACCTGACCGTGTAGAGACGCTCCCCGCACGTCTCTACAGGTAGGAGATGCATATTTGGATGATTAGCCAAATCTCCTATTAAAGGGCTTGTTGTTGTTGTTGGCTAGAACAAAAACAAAACACATTTTATCCAAAGGACAAACGACGAGTCTTGTCTTTTAGAATAAGAGTTACCTGAAATGTTGTCAAGTGCTTTGGACAACACAAAGTGATTGTGTGCTGACCCTCGTTCCTATCACAAGATGATGCAATCAAATACTCTCTAAATTCCTCCGATATGGCTGTCATATTGAACTATTTGCAGGATCTCTGGACAGTTGTGGAGATCCCGACAGATTCCCTCCTCCTGGCGGGTGGTGAGGCACGCATCGCCTTCTTTTCTGGATCCTAAAAAGGAAAGAAGAGATGCATCTAGAATAACAGGAGGGATGGATGCTGGCAGCTAGGAACTCACCATCTTGAGATGCTCCAGAGAAGAAGACGGAAAATAGAAAGAGAGAGAAAAAGAAGAAATTCATTTTGATTTCTGTTCAATGCAATCAGAAGGAACTCGAAGCAAGAATTGAGAGGAAAACTCGAGAGAATCTCCATTTTATACGCGTAGAAGGGGAACAGGAAGAAGAGGATCCGCCCTTCCTTTGCATATCGTTTCTATTTCACCGCACTGATAGCTATGTTCTTACGTCGAAATTCTCCTACTTTTATCCTTCAGGACGTCAAATCAACAGACTTTTTAACCTCAGCATCTCAAATTTCAATGGAATAGGTACAGTCAATAGAGAGTAAGAAAAAGCCTCAATTTCAACTTGATATCTCGCCCACGGGCGTGGGTGTAGAGGTTAGCGTGCTAACCTCATATACCAAACGTCGCGGGTTCGGACCCCAGGCAGTCCGATGATTTTATTTAAGCCATCTGGATACCAGATGGCTTAAATAAAATGCCTGGACCCCTAATATATATAAATTCATAAATAACGGTTATCGTAAATGTCTTATATGGCCTGAGCTGCCGAAAAGACAGTGTGAATGTGTGTGTGAGTGTGAGTGTGAATGAGAAAAAAGTGTGAATGTTTTAAAAAAAAAAAAAAAAAAACTTGATATCTCAACTCGTTTTAGAAATATGGCATGTTAAATAATCACTCTGACCACATCTATTGAAATTGCTCTAAAATCTCTTAGAGGTGAGATAGAGAGATGACGCAGGTGTCATTTGACAGCTGTTTAGATGCCCTTTCCAATGACATCCAACACAACTGGGCTGGTAATAAACAAAATCTTTTTTAATTTCAAAATCAAAAATTTAAATTAATTTTTTGAAAAAAATTCTAAAATTATCCTTTAAAGATAAAATAAGTTTCGATGAAGAACTTGATAAGGATAGCGGCGGGCAGCCAGGACGTTTCGGTCGCCAGTCGTGCCTTCCTCAGGACAATCAATCGTCAAGGAATAGATCTAACACAAATTCAATAGTTAACAAACTGAACGCGTTAATCGAAAGCATTTATTGCTTCAAGCCTCGTGGAATCAAGGATTGAGAATATTTCGTTTTTAAACACGATTTAAAAAGCATTTTAGCAAAATTTTCATTCATAAACGTATTTTAGGCCTAAAATCTAGATTAAATTCCTATTTTAACTAAAATGCCCTTGTTTAAGCTCACTAATAAGGGGGTAGTCCAAATGGAATTCAATGCTTTTTTTGTTTTAATTTAAGGACATAACATATTATGCTGAAATAATTTGGCTATGCCAAAAACATTTATCTTTTCTTCTTCAGGCAAATTTTGGCTCCTTTTTCTTAAATTACAATAAGGATGATTTGTCCAATTGATATTTGTATTAATTCTATAAGGATCTTATTAAAAACGATCAAAACAAATGAGTTTGACATATAAATATACTAGCCGCAAGGCTCGCCTTCGGCGAGCAATTGCCCGCCTTCGGCGGGCAAGTTTCTTGCACGGCCATCGTTGAAACCCTGAAATTCCCGGAGCGTAAACCTTCTTAATTGGTGGCCAACCCTCAACATCGATGCCTCGTTTCTTCTTTAGCGCAAAAAGCAAACTGATATCTCAACCCGTTTATAAAATTAAAAAAAAAACTCCAAAATGAGAATTAAGCGCTTTTAAAATTAGAATTTGAAGCTTCGTAAATAAGACCAAGGCAATAAATGTAATGTATCTGACAAATTATAACTATTTTGGAATTAATAAAAAAAAAGAAGTTGAGTTTTAGGTAAATTGAAAAATCCTAAATTTCGTAAAAATGGGGAAGGGAGGGTGGTTCGGTTAAAACCACAGGTTAAAACTAAAACCGGTTACACCAGATTTTTTGTTTCAGGATATTTTTTTCTTTTTTATTTAATTTAAAGCCTAAGGCCCGAGGGCACTAAATAACTTTACATCCCTTGAAAGATATTTATTCAAGAAACTTAAATCCAAAAAATCATGTTGATGTATTATTTAAATTGATATCTATAATCGTTTTAAACATAGTTTCTCAAACTTATTTTGCTGTCTCTTTTTTTTATTTTTATTTTATTTTTTTTTTCACATCTGTAAACAAAGATTTACACCAATTATAGAAAGAGAGAGGAGAGATTGGCAAAATTTTCATGGCAAGTGGGATCTGAATTGGGTGGGCAACTCTAGATTCGTAACCCGAAGTTGATCCGATTAGCCATGAACCTCCTATAGTTTTAGTAATCTTCAAAAGACATAAGTTTATGACATAACTAATGAGAAAATTAAATGATTTTTTTCGATCTTAAGGAGTTTGATAATATCAGGTTCTATTTTAGTAAAATACAATGAAAAGTCGCCGCGTTCAGTAACTTGAAGCCAATTTATCTTCCCTTGAAAGTCTGAAACGCTCCCAGGGGGGGAGGGGGCGTTATCGCCTATGTTGAGAGCCTATGGTTTAAAAGATGTTAAAGGAAATATAATAGTATTATTCTAAAATTTTATAAAATTTAAATTTTTTCAAAAAAAATTATTAAATTTCATAAATAGATTACGTGTATAAAAATTATATAAATTCTAATAATATTAAATAAATTGGGGGTTTTTAATTTGTGTTTTGGCGGGTGGCAGGATAGGGGTGGGGGGCCATGAATTTCGAAAATTCGCTTCTTAAATGACGCCTACGCAATAAAAGTAATCTACATGCCAAATTTCAACTTTATAGGTATTATAGTTTAGGCTGGGCGTTGTCATCACTTAGTAAGTCAGTCAGTCAGTCAGTTAGTCACAAGTCTCTTTATATATATAGAGATTTTTTAGGCGCCCTCGGGGCATGGCGTAGAGGTAGCGTGCTAACCTCATATACCAAACGTCGCGGGTTCGGACCCCAGGCGGTCCGATGATTTTATTTAAGCCAATTGGATACCAAATGGCTTAAATAAGAATGCCCTGGACCCCATATATGTATATTTATTAATAACGGATATCGTAAAAAGTCTTATATGGCCTCAGTTGCCGAAAAGACTGTATGAATGTGTGTGTGAGTGTGAGTGTGAATGAGAAAAGTGTGAATGTTTTTTTTATAAAAAAAAAAAAAAAAAAAAAAAAAAGAAAGATTTTTTAGGCGCCGTTCACACTGGGGCGATATTATCGCTTGCGATTGACGCTATAGTAAGTGTTGAGTGTTGATAATCAAATAGGTAGAAAGAATGAACAAAGCAGCTAGTTTATATTTCAATTTATTAATAAACCAGGGCCGACGTTTCGGTCACATATAGGACCATCTTCAGTTAATGTCTGAAAATATATATAATCCTCGCCAAGCTATATTGGGCATACACAATTGCACGTAGCTCAATCATGATAAAGCCTCAAATTTTATTATTATCATACCATGGACAGACAGTGAATGACTTCACTAATAATAATAATAATAATAATAGTAGAATTTGAGGCTTTATCATGATTGAGCTACGTGCAATTGTGTATGCCCAATATAGCTTGGCGAGGATTATATATTTTCAGACATTAACTGAAGATGGTCCCATATGTGACCCAGTGGCGTAGCGAGGGGGCGGGCAAGGGGGTCATGATGCCCCGGGCGCTACTCACAAAGGGGCGCCAAATGGTCCGCAAAACAAAAAATTGCTAGATAATTTTTATTTTTATTATAATTGATTTCTGGAAAATATATTTTAAATGTAGTGCCAGTGTAATATAATAATTCTCGCCGAAAAGAAATGGCCGAAAATTCGAAAAGTTGCAAAATAAAATAATTTAAAAAATCTGGTGCGACTGTCGCACAGCAGACAACTTTCTCTTACCAGAGGTACTGTACTGTGCTTGTCACACCAGATTTTTTGTGTCGACATACGTATATATAGTTTCCGTCGATATATTAGAAGATGTAATGAAATTTATAAGTATGGGAAAATATCTATTTATATTTTGATACCCTGGCTTCAATCTTTCCTATCAAGTACAAGAGTAAAGTGGTCTTCATAAGATTTCAAAAGCAAAATGAGAATTTACATTTTATTGAAGATCAAAAAAATGAATTGATGTTTTTGAATTTTAATCAAAATCATTGAAGCGAATTTTGAGAAAATAAAAAAAAAACTGAAAAAATTAACATCAGTAAAGTATTAGTACTCTTTGGCCGATTTTGTTTAAAAGCTTATTTTCACGACCGTTTCGGCAACTTAGGCCATATAAGACTTACGATATCTATTATGGGTCCAGGCATTCTTGGATACCAAATGGCTTAAATAAAATCATCGGACTGCCTGGGATCCGAACCCGCGACGTTTGGTATAGGAGGTAGGCACGCTACCTACTACGCCACACCCGGGGGCTTGTGGTTTATTTAAAAGCCGCGGACATTCAACGGAATTCCTTTTCCTATGATAAATTAATCAAAATATTCAAAAGATAGCAAATTCTTTGTTATTTCTTAGCAAGCTCAAGGATTGGATCAGAGTCACAATTTTGAAGCTATCGATCTCAATTTGTTTTTAAATTAAAGCTATTTAAAATATCTACAACTTCTAGAAGCCCTATTTTTGATTTTCGAAAAAATAAATTTTTTTTAATCGCAATAAATAAAAGATATTTTAAAAAATTCGCTCAATATCTTATAGATAATTAAATTGCTAATCATCGTGTTAGAAAATAATTAATTTTCTACCCTTAATTAATTAGCTGGAATCTTTCAAATGAAATGGAATAAATCCCTTGTATTCCTATGGGGAACACTAACGCCATCTCTTGCCGCCTCGAGGAACTCGGTAGTCAATAGTGCCCTAAAGGTTTTTCGAGACGCGTTCATTTGAATGCTTGCAGCAAATTAATTAAAGGCAAAACCTTTTGTTTGCATTCTAATCGATCATCTCAAGCAGATCCCAGAGGCTCACATTTAATAGTATAGACCAGGCGCTGGAGGTAGTTGAGTATGCAAAATCTGAGGACCGAATTCTGACAATGGATTTGGGCTAAGAATAGCTCCCAGAATAAGGATCCGGATCTTGCCGGGCCAATTTTTGATCCAATTTTTTTACCCCCACCCCATAGGAAATCAATGGAGTGCATGCTAAGATGATGTGCAGATTTGCAATTATGGTCAAATTCGAGTACTTAAAACCTCAAACAATGAAAAAACTGTCTTGTCAGCAACTGAGGGGATCCTCTAGGAGTCCCCTGAGAAGTACTATCTTGCCACCAGTTGTGGTGGTCCTCTCTAACCCCTTCAACTCTTTTCTACTCTCTGTTATAAATATAAATATAGGGCCTAAACACCACGCCAAATTGTGGGGACCGGCAATTATGTTCATAATCTACTACCTGGTGTATTTATAATAAAGGGAGAGAAAAGAGGTGAAGGGGTTAGAGGGGACCACCACAACTGGTGGCAAGATAGTACTTCTCAGGGGGACTCTAGAGGATCCCCCTCAGTTGCTGATAAGACAGTTTTTTCATTGTTTGAGGTTTTAAGTACTCGAATTTGACCATAATTGCAAATCTTCACATCATCTTAGAATGCATTCCATTGATTTCCTATGGAAATAAGAGGGGTGGGGGTAAAAAAAAATGGGACAAAAATTGGCCCGGCAAGATCCGGATCCTTATTCTGGGAGCTATTCTTAGCCCAAATCCATTGTCAGAATTCGGTCCTCAGATTTTGCATACTCAACTACCTCCAGCGCCTGGTCTAGGAATATTTTATGAAAATATATAAAATTATCCTATATTTTATTTTTACTTCCTCGCTTTTTTCGAGACCTCGAAACGTCTATATGGGTAATTCTTTTACAAGCCCAACAGTTTCTCACCGACATATTTTTGATTTGACTGAAATTGATTTTACGGGTTCTATAACGAAAAAAAGAGACCCGGGGATTTTCTTTTTCTTTAATCTTTTGGAAAATAGACATGGTCGAAAATATGCCTTCGAGACTCACTTTTAAAAATTCATAACTTACAGTTAGCTGTGAGCTAGAAAAAAAAAAAACTTTTTTTTACCATTTTAAAGCTGAAAGAGTCAACTTTAAGAAAAACTTTTATTAAAGATTTCACATTGTTATCAACAATTGAAATCTTTAAATCGATTTTTAACAATGTGGCCCCAATCGTAGGACGTTTTCAGTATAACCATAGCATTCTACGACAAATTCTGTGCCGAAAACGGTTTTTTAATCGATGAAGAAACAATTAGTACTATCGAAAAAAATTAATTAATCTAGCGCGATACGTCATATCAACGCGCTGGTTCCAAGGCATGCCTCGCGTAAGTGGCAAAAACCCACCCTTGGCTGGTTGTGCCTCTGGCCAGAGTCAGAGGAACTGGAGCGGGAGAGGGAAATTTAAAATTTTCAAACAGTGAGCAAGAATAAATTTGATGCCTTTGCAAGGGGGTCCAGGGGGCGCAGCCCTCTGTCAAGCCCGCCGTACATGTGGCATGTACAGAGGAAAACGGTTTGGGGCGTGAAAAAAAGGGGTGACTTAAGGCACCATTGGAACCGGCGCGCCGATATGACGTATCGCCCAGGAACAATTTCTTTCTTAAAGTTCACTCTTTTAGCTTTAAAATGGTAAAATAAAAAAAAGTTTCTAGCTCACAGCTAACTGTAAGTTATGAATTTTTAAAAGTGAGTCTCGAAGCCAAATTTTCGACCATCTCTATTTTCCAAAATATTAAATCCCCGGGTCCTTTTTTTCGAAACAGAACCCATCAAAAAAAATTTCAGTCCAAATCAAGAATATGTCGGTGAGAAACTGTTCGGCTTGTAAAAGAATTGATCAAAGTCTCGATATCGAATTTTTCCAATTGGGGGGGGGGCTTTCTCTCTTTATATACATATACAAAATACTCTTTTTACTTTCTCTTACCCTATATATGAAATACGTATATAGAGAGAGAAAGTATTGCGATCATGTCAAAAATTCCATGTCGAGATTTTGATGGATAATTGAATAACGTTTAATGAAATCTAATTACAATTTTATTTATCAAAAGGCTCAATTCAATTTGAGTTCTCTTTGTTCTCTCTGCCTTGAGCCAAAATGAACGCACTCAACCCCACAGCTCAGTTGCATCGCCCCCCAAAGCGCTGGATTCTTCTAAAGGAATAAAGGCATTGAATGAAAATACGGGATTTGATTTCATGGAAACTCTGCTTTATTTATTTGTTAGAAATTCCGCCTTCGACGGGCACAACACTACGGCAGATAACAAAAATCATTTTAACAAAAATATACATACTATGTTTAAAAAAAGACAAATAAAATCGCTCAATCCGATTGTCCAGCCTGCCTTCAAGCATCTTTCGAAGTCATTTGCCTCTGAAGCCAATAACGTGATCGTGTCAAGTCCCTCCTTCTTTTGATTTCAATCAGGTGGTCAGGAGAAGCAGGGAGGCCAACTTGACAAAAAGGTCCTCGGTGGCCAAGTCCAGAGGCTAGAATTTATTCTTTGATGTTATCAAGGATCCATTTTAGATCGCTCATATCTTGCAATGGGGGGGAAACGTTGATCAAATTCCTGTCTCGTAATGTGTTGAAAAGGACAATGCAACAAGGAAATATTTCCATTTGCCCTTAACAGAGTTCAGAATACAAGAGAGCAGCATCATAAGAGGATTCAATTTCATTGTCGTCTGTATAAGCGCACAATTGGCTCTTAGGACAACGATATTGAATTCCAAAATATCGAATATTCGAGAAATAAATCTTTTTTTCAATTTCTCTCCATCCAGTGCCTAATAGAGTGATATCTTGATAATCCTTCTCTAAGAACTCTGACGTCACAGGAAGGCAGACGGGCGTCACTTCATACGCAGGTCTTTCTAATCTTATCAAAGTAAGTTCCAGATCCCAATCTTCTATTACATCCACAACATCGAATCTCTCCCACTTTGGTACACACATCATCTCTCCATTCTCATCTTTTATACAATCCTTAGGAATTCCCTTTTCAAGGACATATTCACCCAACAGAACATGAGATCTAAAAAAAACGAGAATTACTTGTAATTATTGATTAACAATTTAAATAATCTGTCAGATAGTTACAGTGAGGTAGGTGTCTGCACAGAACGTATTCGTTAATACATAATTCTGATTAATTAATACTCCGCCACAATAAGAGAACTCGCGGGTATCTAAAAATAGAAAAAATTTTTAATTTTTGTTGTATAATTGATTCCCCCTTCCTCTCTTTTTTTAACACTCACACTTTTGTGCATTCACACTCACACTCACGCACACATTCACACAGTCTTTGGTATCCAAATGGCTTAAATAAGATCATCGGACTGCCTGGGATCCGAACCCGCGACCCTTGGGATACAAGGCCCTACACCAAGCTCGAGCCCCTCCCCTCTCTACACGCCTTTTAGGTAGAAGAAAAGAATTCACAAGTTGTTTAATAAAGAGAAGATTCTCGATAGATTTTACATTTTCGTCAACGCTTTCCATTTAAATAAATCGTTTAGATTCATGTCTCGAATAAGAATTCGAGGTGCTGATTTTGAGAGGTTCCATCGGCCAGAAGCTTTGAAGCTAGCGACCTCAAACTTTTTTAAATTAAAGCTATTTAAAATCTCTACACCTGCTAGAAGCCCTTTTTTGATTTTCGAAAAAAGACAGACAATTAAATTACTAGTCATTGTGTTCAAAAAAGATTATTTTTTGCCTTTAATTAATTCGCTGGAATATTTAAAATGAAATAAGAACAACTAACGCCATCTCTTGCCGCCTAGAGTAACCAGCTTCTGAATTGGCTTTTAACGGTTTTTCGAGACGCGCACCTTGAAGGGAAGGCCATTTAGACCTAGAATGCGACTCTTGGTATTCAAGGCCAGCACGCCAACCACTACACCAGGGACGAGGGCTCGAGTAATAATTAAATGCACTTGATGTGCCATTGCAAACGAATTAAGCGTCAAAGAATATAATATCAGCTACCCATAGAGGGATACTCACCATCATCAATTCTTTCAATAAGAGCTGTCCAGGGGTATTCGTAGTAGAAGACATTCTTTTGAGGGTCAGGATTCAACCTGACCGTGTAGAGACGCTCCCCGCACGTCTCTACAGGCAATAGATGCATATTTGGATGATTAGCCAAATCTCCTATTAAAGGGCTTGTTGTTGTTGTTGTTGGCTAGAACAAAAACAAAACACATTTTATCCAAAGGAGCAAACGACGAGTCTTGTCTTTTAGAATAAGAGTTACCTGAAATGTTGTCAAGTGATTTGGACAACACAAAGTGATTGTGTGTTGACCCTCATTCCTATCACAAGATGATGCAATCAAATACTCTCTATAATTCCTCCGATATGGGTGTATATTGAACTATTTGCAGGATCTCTGGACAGTTGTGGAGATCCCGACAGATTCCCTCCTCCTGGCGGGTGGTTCGACACGCATGGCCTTCTTTTCTGGATCCTAAAAAGGAAAGAAGAGATGCATCTAGAATAACAGGAGGGATGGATGCTGGCAGCTAGGAACTCACCATCTTGAGATGCTCCAGAGAAGAAGACGGAAAATAGAAAGAGAGAGAAAAAGAAGAAATTCATTTTGATTTCTGTTCAATGCAATCAGAAGGAACTCGAAGCAAGAATTGAGAGGAAAACTCGAGAGAATCTCCATTTTATACGCGTAGAAGGGGAACAGGAAGAAGAGGATCCGCCCTTCCTTTGCATATCGTTTCTATTTCACCGCACTGATAGCTATGTTCTTACGTCGAAATTCTCCTACTTTTATCCTTCAGAACGTCAAATCAACAGACTTTTTAACCTCAGCATCTCAAATTCCAATGGAATAGGTACAGTCAATAGAGAGTAAGAAAAAGCCTCAATTTCAACTTGATATCTCAACTCGTTTTAGAAATATGGCATGTTATTCAATCAATCTGACCACATCTATTTAAATTGCTCTAAAATCTCTTAGAGGTGAGATAGAGAGATGACGCAGGTGTCATTTGACAGCTGTTTAGATGCCCTTTCCAATGACATCCAACACAACTGGGCTGGTAATAAACAAAATCTTTTTTAATTTCAAAATCAAAAAATTCTAAAATTATCCTTTAAAGATAAAATAAGTTTCGATGAAGAACTTGATAAGGATAGCGGAGGGCAGCCAGGACGTTTCGGTCGCCAGTCGCGCCTTCCTCAGGACAATCCAATCGTCAAGGAATAGATCTAACACAAATTCAATAGTTAACAAACTGAACGCGTTAATCGAAGGCATTTATTGCTTCAAGCCTCGTGCAATCAAGGATTGAGAATATTTCGTTTTTAAACACGATTTAAAAAGCATTTTAGCAAAATTTTCATTCATAAACGTATTTTAGGCCTAAAATCTAGATTAAATTCCTATTTTAACTAAAATGCCCTTGTTTAAGCTCACTAATAATAGTCCAAATGGAATTCAATGCTTTTTTTGTTTTAATTCAAGGACATAACATATTATGCTGAAATAATTTGGCTATGCCAAAAACATTTATCTTTTCTTCTTCAGGCAAATTTTGGCTCCTTTTTCTTAATGTTGATTTGTCCAATTGATATTTGTATTAATTCTATAAGGATCTTATTAAAAACGATCAAGACAAATGAGTTTGACATATAAATATATTTCTTAGGCGCCGTTCACACTGGGGCGATATTATCGCTAGCGATTGACGCTATAGTAAGTGTTGAGTGTTGATAATCAAATAGGTAGAAAGAATGAACAAAGCAGCTAGTTTATATTTCAATTTATTAATAAACCAGGGCCGACGTTTCGGTCACATATGGGACCATCTTCAGTTAATGTGTGAAAATATATATAATCCTCGCCAAGTTATATTGGGCATACACAATTGCACGTAGCTCAATCATGATAATGCCTCAAATTTACTATTATTATTATTATTACCATGTGACAGTCATTGAATGACCACTATCCATAGTAAATGATAATAATAGTAGAATTTGAGGCATTATCATGATTGAGCTACGTGCAATTGTGTATGCCCTATATAACTTGGCGAGGATTATATATATTTTCAGACATTATGGTCCCATATGTGACCCAGTGGCGTAGCGAGGGGGCGGGCAAGGGGGTCATGAAGCCCCGGGCGCTACTCACAAAGGGGCGCCAAATGGTCCGCAAAACAAAAAATTGCTAGATAATTTT
>JAKCPI010000183.1:0-54061 GCA_023213315.1 Euborellia annulipes
CGCGCCACACGCAAATATGAACAAACTATTGATACAAATATGAATAACAATCCATAAATAATTAACAATAAACTACAAATCCATAAGCAACCAAATAAACTATAGACATAAACAGTTGATAGATATACATAAATAAACAGGTTAGCTATAAATATACTCAAATATACAAATAAATATCACCAGTCCAGCCGCTCATCATCACCATCACTGCCAGTTCAAGGAGAAATTATACTTTATCAAATAGATGTATTCTCTTCAAAAACTCAAATAAGTCATCATATGCCTCCTCATTAGTCAGTAGATCCTTAAGAGATCTGCACCCTCTATACTACACCGCTCCCTCTGTATCTTATAGAGTGGACACTCAGTGAGAACATGAGCCACGTCAATTCTCTCGTTACAACTTGAGCACCAATGGGCATCACGAAACCTAAGCAAATGCCCATGAGAGAAGTAACAGTGCCCAATCCTAAGGCGACTGATGATGACATTTGCTTTCTCTCACTCATGCTCAACTTTCTCAAAGGTGAAATAATAGGCTTCATTCGCTTGAGAAAATTATTTTCTAATGCATCCCATTCGCTTTGCCACTCTTTAAAAATAATTCCTCTATTGAACACTTTCAAATCCTGCCCAATGCCATTCGGTAAAATCATAACTCAGTTTAGCAGCACCTTCCTTCGCTAAAAGATCCACTGCTTCATTATCCGATATATTTTTATGGCTAGGAACCCACATGAAATATATCAACTTGCCAGAAGAAATCATATCCTTAAGAATTATTCGTATTTTCTGAACAATCGGATGTTGAACAAACAGGTTATCCAGTGCCCTAAGGGCACTTTGAGAATCAGAGACGACGATGATCTTCCTCAGATTTCCCTTCCTCGAGGAGAGCAAAGCAAGCTCTATCGCTTTCAGCTCTGCAGTAAAAATACTACTGATGGAGGACAATTTGAAAAACTTAGACTCGTTCACTGACTTAAAAGCACAACCCACTCCATTACACATCTTAGACCCATCGGTGTAAATCGGAGAGAAACCAGGATATCTACCTAGAGTTTCACTAAGAACCTTAATATAAACTACGCTGTTAGTCTCTTTCTTCGGGTACCTTAATAGATCCCAGATAATCACAGGTCTAATGATATCCCATGGGGGGTAGTGGAGAATTAATCAAAACAATCTGTTGTTCAAGATGCTTACGAATAACATTTGTTTCATTCTCCATTCTGACCGCCAAAGGCTTTGTACTGCGCACTTTCTGTTTGAACTTACTAAAGTTCCGGGGAATATGTATATAATTATAGGTAGGATGGGTGGGGAATGATTTCAATTTTATTATGTAGTTCATTGCCAGTACGTCTCTCCTTACTCTAAGCGGCGGCTCTCCTGACTCGGCCAAAAGGCTGACTATCGGACTCGTTCTTAAAGCCCCTAAAGCAATCCTGATACCCAGATTATGAACCGAATCCAGCTGCTTCAATACACTCTGGCTGGCAGAGGCATATACTGGAGCTCCATAGTCCAGCTTGCTCCGAGTGAGGGATCTATATATACGCAATAAACTCGTCGAGTCTGCTCCCCAGTTCGTATTGGACAATACCCTAAGGAGGTTAATTGATTTAAGGCACCTTGTCTTAAGACTTCGAATGTGTTCCTTCCAATCCATCCTTTTGTCAAAGACCAATCCCAAGAATCTGGTGGTATCCTTATAGGGAATTAGACTGTTCTCCAACCTAAGGGAAGGGTTTATACACCCGCGCCTACGTCTACAAAAATTAATAGCACACGTTTTAGTGGAAGAAAACTTGAACCCATTTTCGGTAGCCCATTTATGCAATGAGTCTATACACTTCTGGAGCTTCGCTCTAACATAGTCCAGACTAGTTGATCTAAGGTATATCGCAAGATCATCAACGAAGAGGGAATGCTTTATAGGAGAACGTACCAAAGAAGAAACATCATTAATGGCTATCGAAAACAAAGTGCAACTAAGTACAGACCCCTGGGGTATCCCGTTCTCCTGACAGTGAACCCGGGAAAGGGTGTTACCCACGCGGACCTGAAAGGTTCTCTCAGAGAGAAAGTTTTTTTATAAAAAATGCAAGGTGACCCCTAATACCCCAATCATAAAGTATCCTTATTATACGATAACGCCAAGTAGTATCGTAGGCTTTCTCGAGGTCAAAGAAAACAGCAACTGTTTGTTGATTATCGAGAAACCCACTTTGGACATAGCTCTCCAATCCGGCAAGATGGTCCAAGCAGGAACGACTAGCTCTGAACCCACACTGACTATTCGATAGAAGATTGCGATCCTCCAATATCCAAATTAACCTCTTATTGATCATCCGTTCCATTAACTTACACAGACAGCTCGTCAATGAGATCGGACGGTAACTTTCAACCGAATGGGGGTCTCTGCCCTGCTTGAGAATGGGGATGAGAACAGCCTTCTTCCATAAATCGGGAAATAAATCCCGTTCCCATATAGCATTGATTAAACCAAACAGGGCATCCTTTGCTGTAGTGTGCATATTTTTAAGCATGAGATTATGGATCCTGTCAACCCCAGGTGAGGTATTTTTAGAGTTACGGAGAGCAAACTCAAACTCATCCCTAGTAAAAGGCTTATTGTAAGCCTCGCAACCAACTGAATCGAAGTCAAGCCTAGTTCTTTCAGCTAAAGTCTTGATTCGTAAGAAACTATCCGAATAATTTGAGGAGGATGAGACTTTAGAAAAATGATCCGCGAAACAATTCGCCATTTCATACGGATTATCCAATTGTATCCCATTGTGCACTATTGGTCTCAGCAGGCATTGCCTTCCCTGTATTTTCTTAACCTTGTCCCAAACAACTCTACTTGATGTTTTGAACGTGATGGATGAAACATATTTTTCCCAGGAACTCCTTTTGGCTTCTTTTATTACCAACTTCGCATGAGCTCTAGCCTTCTTAAAATATATCAGATTTTCCGTCGTAGGACACCTCTGAAACTGCCTTAAAGTATATTTCCTCTCAGCTATAACAGATGCGACCTCAGTTGACCACCAAGGTACCGGCGCTTGCTTAACCATCGTTTTTGATCTTGGAATGGACGCATCCGCAGCCCTTAAAATATTTTTGTAAAGAGCATCCAACATAACAGGGATATCATCCTTCACAGCAGACGTAACACACGAGAGTCTCTCAAAGAGGAACCAATTCGCTCTCTCAACCAGCCACCTTGAATGAACCCTATGAGCAGCTGACTTCTGGAAATAATTGAGGATAATTGGAAAATGGTCTGAGCCACAAAGATCGTTATGTACTCTCCAAAGGATCCTACTATGCAGGGACGGGGACGAGAGAGACAGATCTACGGCTGAGAAGGTGTTATGGGTACTAAAATGGGTAGGAGAGCCAGTATTCAACAAAGCTATATTATTATCAGATATGAGATCCTCTACGATCTTACCCCTAGGCGATAAGCCCTTGTCTCCCCATAGCAAGCTATGCGCATTAAAGTCTCCAAGAATGAGGAATGGAGTGGGAAGTTGATTTACAATGCATTCCAATTCATTTTTACACAAAGTTTGTGATGGTGGTATATAAATGCTACAGATTGTAACTTGAGGTGAACCAACGCGTACTGCTAGAGCCTGATAGTGTGTATTTAAGTTAATCGGTGAAGAAACCAAACTTTCACGAACTAGAATAGAGACCCCACCATGTGCCTTCTGCCCCTGATCAATGTCTCTTCTAAAAACTTTGAAACCCTTTAACGTAACGGTCTGACAGGAGCGCGTATGCGTCTCCTGCAGACAAAAAGCAATTGGATCGAGGGACTTAACCATTAGTTTAACTTCTTCTATCTTCGAGAAATATCCATTCACATTCCACTGAATAATATTACATGTGCTACTAGCCATAGCACTCAGCAAGTGAGTTACAACGAAAAAATAGAATATAAATATAGAGCTGTTTTACAAATACTACAAATGTGAGTGGATCGAAGCAGCTCAAATACACACTATACCAACTCTCGATATGCCCAATCACCTACGTTTACCTTTCCCCGTTCTCTGGTTTGTACTCACAGACTCTTTGCTACCCTTGGAGTAAGGTTTACTGTCCAAAACACTTCTCAGGTTAATCTTCAATGAAGGAACGGAAGGCCTAGATCCTCCCGAGGTACCCACTAACGGAGCCGGAGGTGGTGGGAGAGCTTCCTCTCCATCAAACTCCATTACCGCAACCTCTTCACTATGGGTTTGCTCAACGGTATTGATTGTACTTTCAGGAACTATTTGGTTAATTTTACTTGTCAGAAAAGCTATCTGCTTGGTCAGATCTTGAATGATCTTTTTCAGCTCTTCACACGAACCACACTGCTTTCCTTCCTCAGTCACAGAGGCATATGAATTTTTGGGGATCTTCTCTTCAAGTTGTTTCCTAGCTGCGAAGTAAGATATATTCTGGTTCAAAGAAGCACTTATTATCTCTTTCTCTCGAAGATAACTAGGGCACGCACGAGAAAAAGCTGGGTGCTCACCTTTACAGTTAACACATCTCGGAGAACGAGCGCATGCCTGGTCTTTATGAGCCGGTTCACCGCAAATTCCACAGACCTCTACGGCTGACGTACAACGGGTTGTCGTGTGACCAAAAACTTGGCACTTGAAACACCTCATAGGAGGGGGTGTATATCTTCTGACTGAAAGGTTATGATATCCCGCTTTTATCCATAAGGGAAGAACTGAGGTGGAGAACGTTAGAACCAACAAAGGGGTCGTCACCACCTCACCACTCCTCTTGCTAGTTATCTTATAGATGTCAATCACATTCTGCTCCTTCAACTCTAGCAAAAGTTCTTCCTTTGGAATGTCAACTAAATCCACACAATACACAACCCCTTTTGAAGTGTTAAGTCTGATATGAGGCTCAACATTTATCGGAATATCATCTGAGAGCTTAGTCAGTTTCATAAGGGAAGCAGTTTGCTTGTCAAAAAAAGTCTCGATTAAGATGGATCCGTTTTTCATTTTTTTAATTTGCTTTACCTTTTCGCCAGCGTGATAAGTAATTACTCTATTTATTAAAAAAGGTGACACCTTTAATAAATTTCTTGACTTGTCTTGATGACTCATTACCAAGAACCGAGGCAAGGGAGATAAATTATTTGCGTCGCTCATTTTCTTTAAATTAATCTGTTCGGAGTAAACAATATTTTCAGGGCTCGATTGTCGGACTCGCTTGAGGTTCCCACTAGGACGGGGAGCCGCTCCCAACTCTAGGGAGGAGGATCCATCGCCCCCCTCCCCCCAAATCGGGACATGGACTCCCTCCCGTCCCGCCTGATGTCTTACGACAAAGGTTAAAAAATGAGAAATATCCCGACCAACGGGATGGAGATAAATTCAATTTACGCACACTCAAATACTATCAATAAAACGAGAAATTAAAAAAAGAAAAACAGAAAAAATAAACGCAATATGATTATCTGCAATCGCAGAGCAGACGGCCGGCACGTCCAGTCGCAACCAAAACACTCACAAGACTGACATATAAATTTTAAGTTTCATCCCAATCGGAGGTCATTTAGACGTGCCGCAAACGGCTTAAAGTTTTAAAAAATCGAAATTTTCAAGATTTTTTTTGCTTTGGTCACTTTGCTACAGTCACTGGTCGAAAAAAATGGACTTCAATTGAATTAAAAAGCGAACCCTATCTACGAGAAGCTAATGTATCCTCTTGGAGCATAGGTTCACGGGCACTAACTTTATTATATATTATTTAAAAAAATATTTTTTTGAATCTGATATCTAGGGCTCGGATTTCGCCCTATTTGCCTTTTTTTAATTTGTGGCTTAAAATTTAGGCCAATATGATATGTATACGTTTCATGAAATTCGGCATTTGTTAGTGCCGATAATGCCTATTTTGGCCGATTCTGAGTTTTAGTGCCTATTTCATCTATAAATGCTTTTTTAGCGCCTATTTTAAGTATTTTAACTTAAAATAGGCTACTTTAAGCCAATTTCGGCTTTTTTTTTTGAAATTTCACAATAAAATCATTTTATATCACAAATCCGGAGAAAAATTACAAAAAAAAAAATCGAACGAGATTCGAATACTAAAAAAAATAAAAAAAAAAGGTCGAACGAAAAACGGCGCCCCAGTTGGGCTTCACCTCCTCCGCCCTCATTCAACCATCTTTGTGCAAAGGAGGTAATTGTTTCATCTTTGTTTCCAAAAGTAAGACATCAATTTTTAAAAATTTTTTATATTATTTCTTAAATAATGCCTTTTAAATGCCTTCTTGACGTGACAACGTCTTACAAATCATGTTAGAGGGGCATGCACGAAAAAGTTTATCAGCTTGAATAACTCCTCTGTCTTAAGAGGTATAATTATGGGAAATATACGGTTAGAAAGAATGAGTTTTCAGCTAAAGATTTCACCATTTATTTTTTTCCTATCATTTTATTTTACCGCGCTGCGGTAAATTCTAATTTGAAATTTTAAACCCCTGTAGATTCTGAACGGCTAATCAGATCAGACTAAATGGGATGTCATTTAGAGCAGAAAGAAAACCTCTAATAGAATAAATAAAAAAATCCCGAGTAATTAACTCCAAAATTAGTTTTTTTCTCGAAAAACCTCATTTTTTAGGCAAAAAAATATCGAAAAATAGCCCTACTTGTGCAACGCCTAGCGACTTGACCATAAAAGCTACATTAAATCTAAATATAGTTTTAGAAAGAGGGGTTCAATGCCCAGAGGTATTTTTTTTCTTTTTTTTTGATATGACGTCATTTTACCGCATGAGAGCACTCGGCGGGATTTCGTTTTTCGAAATTTTAAACCCCTGTAGATTCCGAACGGCTAATCAGATCTGACTACATGAGATGTCATTTGGTGCAGAAAAAAATCCTCTAATAGAATAAATAAAAAAATCCCGAGTAATTAACTCCAAAATTAGTTTTTTTTTTTTCGAAAACCCTCATTTTTAAGCATAAGTCGCTCTTAATGGATAAATAAAAATAAAATAAAAAATATTTTTTTTTTTACTAGTAGTTTGTTTTCATAAATAAACATGTTCAAACATTTTCATTGAAACAATATATGACAGGTGTGGCTTTTTTTATCCATTAAGGGCGACTTATGCTTAAAAAGTGAGGTTTTTCGAGAAAAAAACCAATTTTGGAGTTAATTACTCGGGATTTTTTTATTTATTCTATTAGAGGTTTTCTTTCTGCACCAAATGACATCCCATTTAGTCTGATCTGATTAGCCGTTCAGAATCTACAGGGGTTTAAAATTTCAAATTAGAATTTACCGCAGCGCGGTAAAATTAAATGATAGGAAAAAAATAAATGGTGAAATCTTTAGCTGAAAACTCATTCTTTCTAACCGTATATTTCCCATAATTATACCTCTTACGACAGAGGAGTTATTCAAGCTGATAAACTTTTTTCGTGCATGCCCCTCTAACATGATTTGTAAGACGTTGTCACGTCAAAAAGATTTAAAAAAAAATGCTTTTATTTAAATTGAACTAAAAAGAGAGAAATAAGAAAAATAATAATTTAATTGTTCTTGTTAAAATTTTTTAATATTTGACTTAAAATAAAAGCTTGGGGCGCTTCGAAGTGATTCCGAGGCTCGCGCCCCACGCTTTTATTTTAAGTCATAAATATTAAAAAATTTTAACAAGAACAATTAAATTATTATTTTCTTATTTCTCTCTTTTTAGTTCAATTTAAATAAAAGCATTTTTTAAAAATCTTTTTTTATTTTATTTTTATTTTAAGCTTTTTAGTCTTTTAGTCTTATCAAAAATCATCAATATGATAAAGTACCACATTAGTTTGGCCTGTATTGATTTGGTTCAATTGAAAAATTATTCATTATCATAAAAAAATGACTCGTAAATATCAACATTCAAAACTATAGTTAATAGGGCCTTATTTGCGTGAGGCTTCAAATAAAGTACCACATTAGTTTGGTCTATTTTGATCAAAACCACCATATAGTGGTATATATATAAAAATGACCCTTAAGTATTACATTTCACACCTCTAGCCCATCGGGAAGTCTTTGGAAATAACATTAATTCGCGAGAGGTTTCAAATAAAGTACCACATTAGTTTGGTCTATTTTGATCAAAACCACCATATAGTGGCGTCATCAAAAATGACTCTTAAGTATTACATTTCACACCTCTAGCCCATCGGGAAGTCTTTTGAAATTACATTAATTCACGAAGGGTTTCAAATAAAGTACCACATTAGTTTGGTCCATTTTGGTAAAACTAAACTCACAATTTGCGTCATCAAAAATGACTCTTAAATATCAAATTTCACACCTCTAGCTCATCGGGAAGTGTCTTTAACAAAGCCATAAAGTTGGTGACCTTGAAAGAGTAAGTTAAATAAAAGCATTTAATAATTAAAAAAAAGCCACACCTGTCATATATTGTTTCAATGAAAATGTTTGAACATGTTTATTTATGAAAACAAACTACTAGTAAAAAAAAAAAAATAAAAACAATACTTTCTCTCTTTATATTTCAATATAGGTAAGAGAAAAAAATTTTTGTTGAAGTCAAGCAAAAGACGTTGTCACGTTAAAAAGCCACCGGCTGTGTAGAAGACACAGCCAACACCTAATTTTTAGTGCCTATTTTTACAATAAATGCCTTTTTAAGTGCCTATTTTAATAATTTTTAGTGCTTAGTTGCCTGCCTATTTTAAAGATTTTTAGTGCCTATAAATCCGAGCCCTACTGATATCTTTATTTATACTTCTAAAAGAACAAGAGGTTCATTTTTTTCGACCAGTGACTGTACTTGTGTTTTTTCTTTCCTCACGTTTTTGTTAATAATTTCGTTAATAATTAACAGATTTTTACGAATGAATGATTTTTAGAAAGCCAAAGAACTATAGAATATCGTAAATATATGTTTTTTTCATTCAGGGATATCTAAAATTGTATTAGGGGTGACCAAAGCAAAAAAAATCTTGAAAATTTCGATTTTTTAAAACTTTAAGCCGTTTGCGGCACGTCTAAATGACCTCCGATTGGAATGAAAGTTAAAATTTATATGTATTCTAACTATCTGCATAATTTGACGGGGTGTAGCGTTAAAAATAATTTGAACATTTTAAATAAAAGCCGTTTTAGAGCCCATTTTCGACTAAAATCTATTTTGCTTTATATCTCTAAAACTGTGCCTGATGGGAAAAAACTGAAATGATATTTGAATTCAGCATGAAAAATACTTCTAGAATTTCATATCTTCATTCTTGTGAAAGAAAAAAGTTCATTTTTGTCGACTAGTGTAATTAAATGCACTTGATGTGCCATTGCAAACGAATTAAGCTTCAAAGAATATAATATCAGCTACCCATAGAGGGATACTCACAAAGAATACGTTTGGCAATTAAAGCTGTCCAGGGGTATTCGTAATAGAAGACATTCTTTTGAGGGTCAGGATTCAACCTGACCGTGTAGAGACGCTCCCCGCACGTCTCTACAGGCAGGAGATGCATATTTGGATGATCAGCCAAATCTCCTATTAAAGGGCTTGTTGTTGTTGTTGTTGTTGTCTAGAACAAAAACAAAACACCTTTTATCCAAAGGACAAACGACGAGTCTTGTCTTTTTGAATAAGAGTTACCTGAAATGATGTCAAGTGATTTGGACAACACAAAGTGATTGTGTGTTGATCCTCATTCCTATCACAAGATGATGCGATCAGATATTCACGATAATCCTGCGATATCGCTTCATATTGAACTATTTGCAGGATCTCTGGACAATTGTTGAGATCCCGACAGATTCCCTCCTCCTGGCGGGTGGTTCGACACGGAAGGCCTTCTTTTCTGGATCCTAAAAAGGAAAGAAGAGATGCATCTAGAATAACAGGAGGGATGGATGCTGGCAGCTAGGAACTCACCATCTTGAGATGCTCCAGAGAAGAAGAGGGAAAATAGAAAGAGAGAGAAAAAGAAGAAATTCATTTTGATTTCTGTTCAATGCAATCAGATGCAACTCGAAGCAAGAATTGAGAGGAAAACTCGAGAGAATCTCCATTTTATACGCGTAGAAGGGGAACAGGAAGAAGAGGATCCGCCCTTCCTTTGCATATCGTTTCTATTTCACCGCACTGATAGCTATCTTCTTACGTCGAAATTCTCCTACTTTTATCCTTCAGAACGTCAAATCAACAGACATTTTAACCTCAGCATCTCAAATTTCAATGGAATAGGTACAGTCAATAGAGAGTAAGAAAAAGCCTCAATTTCAACTTGATATCTCAACTCGTTTTAGAAATATGGCATGTTAAATAATTATCTATTTAAATTGCTCTAAAATCTCTTAGAGGTGAGATAGAGAGATGACGCAGGTGTCATTTGACAGCTGTTTAGATGCCCTTTCCAATGACATCCAACACAACTGGGCTGGTAATAAACAAAATCTTTTTTAATTTCAAAATCAAAAAATTCTAAAATAATCCTTTAAAGATAAAATAAGTTTCGATGAAGAACTTGATAAGGATAGCGGAGGGCAGCCAGGACGTTTCGGTCGCCAGTCGCGCCTTCCTCAGGACAATCAATCGTCAAGGAATAGATCTAACACAAATTCAATAGTTAACAAACTGAACGCGTTAATCGAAGGCATTTATTGCTTCAAGCCTCGTGCAATCAAGGATTGAGAATATTTCGTTTTTAAACACGATTTAAAAAGCATTTTAGCAAAATTTTAATTCATAAACGTATTTTAGGCCTAAAATCTAGATTAAATTCCCATTTTAACTAAAATGCCCTTGTTTAAGCTCACTAATAAACATTTTAATTTTAACCTAACCTCAAAATCTTCCAAAACTTTTGGCATTCGCTCTATAATTTTGAAGATCTTAAAATCTGTAACTCTTATTAGTTACATTTGAGTTTCAATATCTGATAGGAATTCAAACATATTTAATTTTTATCAAATCAAACTTTTATGCAAATGTATTTTTATTTAGCTCCAAATGGCTTTTAGTTGATTTAAATTCCTTTGAAGAAAGGGGCGTAAAACGATCAAGACAAATGAGTTTGACATATAAATATATTTCTTAGGCGCCGTTCACACTGGGGCGATATTATCGCTAGCGATTGACGCTAGAGTAAGTGTTGAGTGTTGATAATCAAATAGATAGAAAGAATGAACAAAGCAGCTAGTTTATATTTCAATGTATTAATAAACCAGGGCCGACGTTTCGGTCACATATGGGACCATCTTCAGTTAATGTCTGAAAATATATATAATCCTCGCCAAGTTATATTGGGCATACACAATTGCACGTAGCTCAATCATGATAAAGCCTCAAATTTTATTATTATCATACCATGGACAGAGATTGAATGACTTCGCTAATAATAGTAATAATAATAATAGTAGAATTTGAGGCATTATCATGATTGAGCTACGTGCAATTGTGTATGCCCAATATAACTTGGCGAGGATTATATATATTTTCAGAAATTAACTGAAGATGGTCCCATATGTGACCGAAACGTCGGCTTGGTTTATTAATAAATTGAAATATAAACTAGCTGCTTTGTTCATTCTGTCTACCTATTTGATTATTTCTTCAATATTTATGGAAAGAAGAATAGATGTAAATATTTATAAAAATATTTATTTATTTACTAGCCGCAAGGTTCGCCTTCGGCGAACCTTGCGCTAGCCAGGGGGCTTCGCCCCCTGGACCCCCAAGCTCGCCTACCGGCGAGCTTTGCTCGCCTTCGGCGAGCAATTGCCCGCCTTCGGCGGGCAAGTTTGTTACATTTTAGCATGTTTCTTGGACGGCCTTCGTTAAAAACCTGAAATTCACGGACCTTAAACGTTCTTAACTCGTGGTCAATTCTCAATGCCTCGATTCTTCTTTACCGCAAAAACAAATTGATATCTTAACACTTTCAAAAGTTAATATAAAAAAAAAATCTCCAAAATGAGAATTTAATGCTCTTAAATATAGAATTTCGAAAGCTTAGGAAATCACGCTAAGGTAATAACGTAATTTGCAAATTATAAAATGATATGAAATTATTACTATCACGAAGATAAGTAGTAAATAAATTTTTTATTTCTTTATTTATTGTGTTAAATAAAGGGCCAATTACAGAAATAGTAAATAGCTGTAAGGTACTTTCTTAAAAAAGCGCTCTTTTGTAATGCAGGATCATTTTGTATTATAAGATTCCTGTGTATTTGAAGGCGTATTTGGATCATACCAGCTATAATGTCTATAATCTGCCCATATTTAACAAAAACCGTAGACATACCAGAAAAATTATTTTCGTTCGTAAATATATGGACCGCATTTTCGGTTCTTCGACAAATATTTATTCAGGAATTTTTAACCCAAAAAAGCATGTTCATATTTGAAGAAATATAAGAATAAAAAATTGGGGGGGGGGGAGGCATTACACAAAAAACTTTAAACCACTTGAAAGATATTTAAAAAAAAACTTTAAACCACTTGAAAGATATTTCGATTGAAAGATATTTGAGAATTTTAAATCCAAAAAAGAATGTTCATATTTGAAGTAATAGAAGAATTAAAAATTCGGGAGTGAGGGGGGGGCAAAAAACAAAAAACTTTATATTCTTCGACAAATATTTATTCAGGAATTTTAAACCCAAAAAAGCATGTTTATATTTAAAGAAATAGAAGAATTAAAAATTCGGGAGGGGGGGCTAAAAACAAAGAAATTTTAAACCACTTGAAAGATATTTATTCAAGAATTTTAAATCCAAAAAAGCATGTTCATATTTGAAGAAATAGAAGAATTTTAAATTCGGGGGGGGGGGGGGGGGCTAAAAAAAAAACTTTAAACCACTTGAAAGATATTTACTCAAGAATTTTAAATCCAAAAAAGCATGTTCATATTTGAAGAAATAGAAGAATTTTAAATTCGGGGGGGGGGGGCTAAAAAAAAAAACTTTAAACCACTTGAAAGATATTTACTCAAGAATTTTAAATCCAAAAAAGCATGTTCATATTTGAAGAAATAGAAGAATTTTAAATTCGGGGGGGGGGGGCTAAAAAAAAAAAACTTTAAACCACTTGAAAGATATTTACTCAAGAATTTTAAATCCAAAAAAGCATGTTCATATTTGAAGAAATAGAAGAATTTTAAATTCGGGGGGGGGGGGCTAAAAAAAAAACTTTAAACCACTTGAAAGATATTTACTCAAGAATTTTAAATCCAAAAAAGCATGTTCATATTTGAAGAAATAGAAGAATTTTAAATTCGGGGGGGGGGGCTAAAAAAAAAAACTTTAAACCACTTGAAAGATATTTACTCAAGAATTTTAAATCCAAAAAAGCATGTTCATATTTGAAGAAATAGAAGAATTTTAAATTCGGGGGGGGGGGGCTAAAAAAAAAAACTTTAAACCACTTGAAAGATATTTACTCAAGAATTTTAAATCCAAAAAAGCATGTTCATATTTGAAGAAATAGAAGAATTTTAAATTCGGGGGGGGGGGGCTAAAAAAAAAACTTTAAACCACTTGAAAGATATTTACTCAAGAATTTTAAATCCAAAAAAGCATGTTCATATTTGAAGAAATGGAAGAATTTAAAATTCGGGGGGGGGGGGGGGGTAAAAAAAAAAACTTTAAACCACTTGAAAGATATTTACTCAAGAATTTTAAATCCAAAAAAGCATGTTCATATTTGAAGAAATAGAAGAATTTTAAATTCGGGGGGGGGGGCTAAAAAAAAAAAAACTTTAAACCACTTGAAAGATATTTACTCAAGAATTTTAAATCCAAAAAAGCATGTTCATATTTGAAGAAATAGAAGAATTTAAAATTCGGGGGGGGGGGGGGCTAAAAAAAAAAAACTTTAAACCACTTGAAAGATATTTACTCAAGAATTTTAAATCCAAAAAAGCATGTTCATATTTGAAGAAATAGAAGAATTTAAAATTCGGGGGGGGGGGGCTAAAAAAAAAAACTTTAAACCACTTGAAAGATATTTACTCAAGAATTTTAAATCCAAAAAAGCATGTTCATATTTGAAGAAATGGAAGAATTTAAAATTCGGGGGGGGGGTTCACCAAATCGAGAGGGCACAAAAAAAAAAAAAACTTTAAATATCTTGAAAGATATTTACTCAAGAATTTTAAATCCAAAAAAAGCATGTTAATATTTAAAGAAATAGAAGAATTAAAAATTTCGGGGGGGGGGGGGCTGCCGATTTTCAAAAAACTCTGAAACAACGAATTTAGATTTTTATCTAAGGAAGGATTTAGCGAAGAAAGCAAATTGATATCTCTTCTGGTTTAGAAATTATTGTAAAGTCAAAATTTTTTCCCTAAATTGGCGATTTGGGGTACTTAGGGGCCGAATTTCAAAAAACCCTGAAACAACGAATTTAGATTTTTATCTAAAGAAGGTTTTAGCGAAGAAACCAAATTGATATCTTTTTTGGTTTAGTAATTATTGTAAAGTCAAAATTTTTTCCCTAAATTGGCGATTTGGGGTACTTAGGGAGCCGAATTTCAAAAAACCCTGAAACACCCAATTTAGATTTTTATCTAAGGAAGGTTTTAGTGAAAAAACCAAATCGATATCTCTTCTGGTTTAGAAATTAATGTAAAGTCAAAATTTTACCCTTAAATATATTGTTTTTCCCTAAATTGGCGATTTGGGGTACTTAGGGGCCGAATTTAAAAAAACCCTGAAACACCCAATTTAGATTTTTATCTAAAGAAGGTTTTAGCGAAGAAACCAAATCGATATCTTTTTTGGTTTAGAAATTATTGTAAAGTCAAAATTTTACCCATAAATGACCATTTGGGGCCCTTAAAATGGGAATTTCGAAAAATGGCTTCTTAAATGACGCCTAGGGCCCAAATGTAATCTACATGCCAAATTTCAACTTTCTAGGCCTTACAGTTTAGGCTGTGCGATGATGATGAATGAGTGAGTCAGTCAGTCAGTCAGTCAGTGAGTTCTCTCTTTATATATATAGAGATTACACATCAATTTATTAAAACAAATTTGAATTTTTTCTCTCAAAATTGGAATATTTTTTTTAATGGACAGCAGCCAGGAAGGTAGCCTCTATTTAATGAAACAGACTCCTTTAACAAAACGTTTCGGCTAATTTTAATCACGCCATCTTCAGTTGTTGTAGCTGTATAACATTGTTTAAAGTTTATAAATTTATACAAAATATAATTTTTCCCTTATTTAAAAAACTTACAGTCTAATAGGAAATAGAGTTGTCACTTGTGTGTCGTGCATAAGCGAATAGTTAAACAATGCTTATGTGTTATAACAATGCAAATATGAAAATTGAGTGCCCTAGCCCAATACACTTTAATATAGCATGTTTCTGGTGTCCTCCAAATCTCACTTGCTGATATCTCAGAGCCACCCACATCCCTCCAATTTAAATAATCTGAAAATAAGATTAACGTAATATCATAAAATATTCAAAGTTTAAATGTCAAAAACATTTTATATAAATTAAATAATTACCTTATGAGCAGGGGCGCCGGAACGAATTTGAATCACGGGGGGGAGGGGGGGGGGGCAAAAAATAATTTTTTTTTAGAGAATTAAAATAATTAAATATGTTCAAATAGTAAAAAACAAAAACAAATCTACTATAAAGCTTTAAAAATTTTAAATAAAATCACAATTTTAATAAAATTAAAATTTTAAAAAATTTGCTATAGTGATTTTATTAATTTTTTTTTAGGCTCTATTTATACTATTTGAAGGAAATAAATATTTTTAATTTTCTTATTTTAATTCAATATAAAACTTTTTTTTTTAAGGTCTTTTTCGGCATCAATGGCCATTTAGATATAAAATGTTTTTAGAAATTAGAAATATTGTACAATAGGGTCTATATAAAATATAAAATATTGAAAATGAAGCGTCATTGAGCCTTTATACAAAACTTGGATTTGAAAAAAGTTTTTCAACAATCCGAGCAATTTTAAGACCTCACGGCTACAGTGGAGAAGAGGATCAAGTTGTGGCTGCTGTGCAAGATGAAGCTCAAGAAGAAGATGACCAATAAAATAAAATAAAAAGCCTCAGGCCTCACACTCCCTCACAACCTACACTCATTTCAACTTTATATTATAATGCATCATACAATTATCACTATTTTTCAAAATATTTAATAGAAGAAGAAAATTTTATTATTATCTAGAAGATTCTGCCAAAATAACGATTCCTGCCTCAAAAAAAGAAAAAAGCTGCAAATATAGAGAACAAAAGAATGTAATTCAAAATTCACAAACTCTTGAGAGACATTTAATTAATTGTATGATGTCATTTGTCTTTTCATTCATTGTATTGTATAAAAGGAAAAAAAGAAAAAATGGTTGACTCTGGTAATTTCTGCGGCGGTTGTCTACTACAACTGCGATTCTGTGATAATACAGTAGTTGATGTTATTAATTAATCTGAAGCCTATTTTTATGATTAACTTAGAGATTTTTACAATTAACCTCCCCTTCAATTATTTTGGCAAGTTTTGTGAATATCAGTGCAGATCGAGACTCGACCAAATGGATGAATATTTTAGGTAATCGAAGCAACAGATAAATAAATAATTACCAGAGTTTACCAACACAGTGGTGTACAGTCAGACCCCAGAGCATAACACTATAAAGATTATCCTGTAGTTAGCTAACACTCAAGTTATTATGTGTGATTATAAACTCGGAAATTACTTGACTGAACCCTTAAATGGCCCTTAAATAGTAGCCAAGAGGGTTTGGAATTATTTCATTTGTTTTAGACCCGATCAAATGATTGGCTATAGCCAATTTTCCCGCTTGGGCCGGGAAACCAACTCGGGATCCCTAATATCTTTCTCTAAGCCACGGGTCACACCGAAAGACTTGATGCATCTCTTATTAAGAACTTGTTAATAAATTGTGTATTAAAATTTTAACTAACAAGTAAGTAAGAATTTGTTGATTTTCAACTGGGCATTTTGGATTGATTGGAGAACTCTAAAGAAGCACTCGATTTGTTTTTTGTTTTAGATGTTGATAAATGCCAATCATGATAGTCTTAAAGGCCTCCGATGAATATTTATTTAGATCATTTGGATACCAAATGGTATAAATAAATGTGCCTCCTGGACCCTCTAATATATCGTATCGTTAAGGTCTATATGGCCGAAAAGACTAAAGAAAATTTATAAACGGACCTGTGGCTCAGGGCTAGATTGAAATAAATAGGGACAGAGTCTAAATGGCCTCAGATGGCGAAAAATGCAAAAATTCAAAAGAAATTTGAAAAAAGTCGCTTTTTTCAAAACAAGTCTCTGAGAGGCAAAAAAGTCGCAAAATCTCAAAAAACGTTTCTTTTTGCTCTCTAATAATAATAATAACATGAGTGAGAGCAACATCTATATTAAATAACACAAACTTGCTCTTTTTGTAACTACCAGTTATAACTCTCTCATGTAATATTTAATAATCTTTTTTTTTTTTAGTCCAAATTTAGTTATATAAAGTAAAAATAAATATTATAACGATAGATTTTAATAAAACAAAAGAAAAAGAAAAGAACAAATTTATTTTGTTATATTGTGGGTTCAACTGTACAACAAAAAGTTCATCCATTGAAATAAAAACAAAAAAGAACAAAAATTCCCATCTCTCTCAAAACCCGTAGAAAAAGAAATAGATGTAATCAATTTAATCAATCTCTAAGCTCTGTAGTTGAATTGATTGAAGCCACACACACACACACACACACACACCTCCACAGCCATTTATAGTCCAAGGCAAGAGTTTCCTGGAGGCTAGTATTTTCAGAATAGGTTGCATTTTAGTGATGGAAAGAAACTCTAGAGTCAGCACTTGCAGTACCGGGGCCTTTGGCGGGAATCAGCCGGTAAAGTTGCAATATTTATTAGCATCTCTAAACTCTTTCCTTGAAAGCTCTAAATTTGCAGACAACGAGCAAATAGAATATTGTTGGGTGCACTACCGTTGTTGTTCTTCAATGTAGTTTCGCCTAGTTTTCCTTGTTGGTTGCTGGGGACCTCCAGGGCCCTATTTCACAATGCTGACAATGACAGGTGACATGTCGAATACCTGTTTCATAAAAATCCGCTCTTGACTTAATTGTCAAGTAAAAAATGACATTTTTGTAAAATTGTCATGACAATTTGTCACTTTTTTTTGTTTTTGAAACGATAATTGTCGGGACAAATTTTTTTTGTTTGACAATTGTAAAAAAATTCTGACAGGCATTAAAAGCTGTGTCGTTATTTAAAAAAGACCTAATTTGCAAAAATGCTTTGTTTATTTGGTAATATAATATTTAATTAAAATATTTATAAATTAAATAAATGAAAATAAGCCTGAATTAAATAAGATGTCGATTATTTTTTTTTCTATGAAAGGTAACTTTTTCCTTTTTTTCTCTCTCCATTCTTTTTGTTAGCCAAAAATAGATGTGGCAAAGACAATTTGATTAATAAGGAACTTGAAGAATTCTCGGTTGGGGATTAGAATATAATTTAAAACAACTTGCAGTGATCCCGGGCTCGGATCAGTTAAGATTCAGCCTGTTTGGAAAACAGCTAGAGAACTTTCTTGGTTTCGGCTCGGTTAGTTTCGGTCCAAATGGACATTACTTAAAAAATAAAAATCTGGTGTGACTGGCGCACAGCACACAACTTCTCTTACCTTCGGTAATCGAAAGTTGTGTTCTGTGCTTGTCACACCAGATTTTTTGTGTTGACATATATTTAATTTCCGCCAATATATTAGAATTTAAGACGTCAAATTTATAAACCTAGGAAAATATTTATATTTTGTTACCATGGCAACCATTTCTCCTATCTTTCCTATGAAGCACAAGACTGAAGTGTGCTTCAAACAATTTTGAGGGCAAAACGAGAATATACATTTGAAAGAGCATCTAAAAAATAATTGATTTTTGAATTTTAATCAAAATCGTTAGAGCGAATTTTGAGAAAATCGAAAAAAACTGAAAAAGTACATCAGTAAAGTACTAGTACTCTTTGGCCGATTTTGATTAAAAGCTTATTTTGTCGTTCCCGGGGGTGTTTAACTTAAATATAAAATTTCAGCCTCATAGCTCAATTCCTTCATGCTTAAAATTGAACACACACACACACACAGACACACACACAGACACACACACACACAGACACACACACAGACAGACCATGTCGCGAAAACCACTTTTTTGGATTCAGGGGGACCTCAAAACGTGAAGATCCATCAAAATCTCGACATCGAATTTTTGACATGAATCCAATACTTTCTCTCTATATATATATTACATATATACATAGGTAAGAGAAAGTAAAAATGAACAGCCAAGGGCTGGATAGAAGGAAGTAAAAAGTAACAAATTTGTATTAACTGACAATTTTTTATGCAACGTATTGACAATCGTTGTAATTGAACTGCTTTTTAGCAGTTGACAATAAAATAATTATCATAGTGTAATCTTGACAATATATGTCAATTTTTGACAATTGTCGCATTGTCAGTCTTTATGAAATAGGGCCCTGGGCTTTTATAGCTTGAATGCGCGTCATCCTTTATCGTTTTCTCCCACGTGCTAGCAACGTCAGCGATCCTTATTACAGTACTGTCAATTTTGCTCTCTTTCCTCCTGGGAAAGGTATCATCTATTAATCTTCCTTTCCCATGGATGATATTGGAGTCTGCTTATGTCTCTGGTTTGCTAGATAGCAACCTGAGTTGTTATTTCCTTTTGTCTAGACCTAACGTCAGCAGACATTAGATCTCTTACTTTGCTCACACTTGTGCGGAGGGCGACTCATTTGTTTGTCTTTAATATTAATACAGCATATAAAAATATATAATTAATTTTTTTTTTATATACCGGGTGGGCCAATAGTGCGTGGACGGAAGATTGTGGGCTTATTAAGCGACATTTTAAAACTTCTAGAAAAAGAAATTAGGGTTACGTTCAGGTTAAAAGGTGCGCCATCTTGTTGAAAAATCATAACCCTAATTCGAGCAAGCGGGACTTCTTTGAGGAGTTTAAATAAATGATTTTAACGGAAATTTAAATACATTTTCGAATATTTAGCATATCTTTTCCATTTATTACCATTTTATTTTGCATTTGGATTGTTATTTTAATTGTTTTCTCCATTCGTAAGTCAAATTAATCAGATATTTTGAAATAAAAATAAAATTATCAAAGATAGATACAGACAACCTTATATCATCTGAAAGATAATTAAATTCTACGTCCCATGGCTTAAAAAAAGTAGTATGTTCCATTTGAAATAAGGAAGTTATCCATGATTGAAATTTTCCGAATTGGCATAGCCATATCTCCCAACACAAGAATAATTCCGGGTTACCCATCTGGCCTACATTAGTTCATTTCATGGTTAGTAAGATCCCAAAAGAACACTCCCCTAAGTTTTATGGTTCGGGCGATATTCAATTTTTTCCAGACAGCAGTTTTTTCACAAAAGCCCGATTTGCGGCTAAACGGTTTGTTTTAGAATACATTGCATGACATAAACTCATACTAAAATTGGCCGCAGAATCCAAATATGCAATAATATACAGGGCGTTCCATTTAAAAAAACATAACTTGGATATGGACCACCCTGTATATTAGGTGCAATTGGAACAAAAATATTTTTAATTTGTAGCTCTAAAGGCCCCACATTATGCACCATCGAGAAAATTTTAAAATGTCGCTTAATAAGCCCACAATCTTCCGTCCACGCACTATTGGCCCACCCGGTTATATCAGGCGGGCATGACAATATAAAATAGGAATCTAACATTCAGACAGCGAAATTTTGGGGCCCGTGGCCAAACAGAGAATATCGTAACCCAAAGTGTTTTCTGAAGGCTGAAACTTTCCAAAATAATAATAAACAAGGGGTCAAGTTGCAAGTGCTGACTCTAGAGTTTCTTTCCATCACTAAAATGCAACCTATTCTGAAAATAATAGTTCTTCAGAAAACTCTTGGGCATTTTCGGCGCCAGCTCTGGGACTATTAAAGGCTTTGATCTTCCATCAGGTGAAGAGGAGGAATTTCTTCCTAAAGGGCCGGCCTTCTTCCACACACTTCGCTCTCTCTCTCTCTCTTTCTATCTTTCTATCTATTTATTTATTTATTTATTTATTTATTACCCAAAAAGAAAGAAAGAAAGAAAGATAGAAAGAAAAGCCTATCACGTAAGCTTTAATCTTTTATCAAATAAAAACTAACTCTTGTATGAAATGAAATGAAGAAACTTGTTATTTAATAACTATGGATGGATATTAGACTATGAAAATGGAAAGAGTGTCGCTTTTTTTCTTTCTTTTTTTCTTTTAATCATATTTCCTAATAAATAATTTGGATTTGCATAATCTCTTCATTTACGGGTCTGCATTGGGCAAAAGGGCAAGAGAGCATGGGCTAGGGTGTCGGCTTCTACAAAGAAGATCCCTGGACGTGCGGGATTTCAGGGAGTTGCTAGGACATCCCGTCCTGAGTGATGAAAAGAGTCCCTCCTCAACTAGGACATCTAGAATCTACCTTAGAATATAGCTTTTTTGTCCTGAGATGTGTTGAAGCAACGCTCGTTGGTTAGAGGTCGAGGGTTCGGCGTAAATGAAGGGATTATTATTAAAAATGTTTGACACACAAATTAGAGTGCAGAGAACACAGACGCCATCTTTTATTTAAACTTTTAGCTTTGAGTGTGAGGGAGTATCACGTATTGGTGCAGGATAAAAAGAAAGAAAAGGCGCTAGGCCTGATTACAATCCTAGAGAAAGTAAAAATAAAAAGGCAGAATTTGTTCATTCTAAATGTTAAATAACAGCAATTCTGCTTTATAAACATTTTTTCGAGTCTCTCTTCTCTCTTCTCTACCCTCCCTGTCTATGGTATATAAAGCGGAGAAAGAAACAAAAATAAATGCAATCTCTCTCTCTCAAGGGAATTCAAATTCAACTGCTTGTGATAATTTCAACAAAAAAACAAAAAACAAAATGTAAATAAAACAAACAAAAAAAAAAAACTTTTATTTTTTATTTTTTATTTTTTTGAGCCGTTTTCGTAATCAAATTTAATTTTATTTTAAAGCCTCCTGGATCTCCTTTTGTCAACTTTAACCTCAAAGTTTCTAACCTTTTCTGTCTGTCATTTGCTCCAAACTAATTAATTGGCATTACTCGTCGATTAATGCCAAAATTCTATACCTATATAATTCGCTAATGTCTGTCTGTCCGTCTGTCGCGCTCTATTTAGGCAAGTTCCCGTTGGAATTTTGAATTATTAATTCCTAAAGTTACGATTTCTCTCATAAGAAATGTATAGAGAAATATTTATGTATTCTTTGCATTGAAGTATTCCATGAATGTAAACAAATCCTCAAGCAGGCACTGGATTGGAATAGCAATTGGACGATGTTATGCTCTAAGGGACCAATCGCCATTAAGATCGAATCGAATCGAGATAAGATCGCCATCTAGAGGGAAAAAGAAGATCTAACTCTTTATTTAAATCACAACATTTAAAAATATTTCACTTTTATTGATATTTGTCTTATCAACTTCAAGTGATATATGAATTTTAATTTAGTTGACATTTTCAGAGAATACAAATATCAATAGGCCTGTAATTAGCTGCAATCTCCTTTGCTAGTCAGTGGTGCCAACTGAAGCTTCAAGTCCGAAATGGATTGAGTGAGTATGAATGCAGTTCACTTTAAATTTAATTTAAAGTCTTTAACTTTAACGAAAATGGCCCATTATAAAGAATTTATTCACTTTTTTGGTGGTTGGATTTTTTGGGGGTCTTAAAAAAAAAAAAATTTTTGAAAAAATGTCTCTTTTACCATTTTGTCCTGATGATGGCACTCGAAACGTCGTGAATGAATATTTTGGCCAAGTTTCAATTTCCTAGTTGAGCAGAATAAAGCTCTCCAAAGAGAGAGAAGACAAGAGAGGTGGTTGGGTGGCACAAATTCCCACAATTCCCCCCTGCACCTACGATTATATCTTCATTTTTAATATTATCGGATTTAAGGGACCATGGTGTGATTAAAGGGTTCAAAGTCGGGCGTTTAGAAGAGCCAGGTGCTGAACGAGTCGTCAATTCGTTCTTTTAAACGACTCGTTCGTTCATCCGCCTTTAGATAGCAAAGGATGTTTTGATCAAAGAATAAAGGAAATCCTCTTTTTATTTATATTCTTTTTTTCCTCTCGTTGTGGTTTATTTAAAAACCACGCGCATCTCACCGGAATTCCTTTTCTGATACGTAGATAACACAATTTTTGTCATTTCTAATCATCCTTGAATTGAATTGATCAAAAAGACGTCGCCGTTTCGGTCTCGAGGGTTTCATCTAAACTAACACAGAATATGTCCTGAAGAGACATACGAGATAAGAGGAAATATTTCAGGGGGAGCTTTGCATCCCCTCCTCGTCCCACTCAAAGAGAATGACGTCACTCAAGGGGTGTTAACGGGGACAAAAAAGCAGCCAAAGCTCTCCATATTGTGAACACGTGGCACAAGAGGCAGAAACTCCAAAGGTAGAGGGGGTGCTTTAATCTCTGAATCGTTGAACCAAGTGTATTCAAAACTGCAGGACTTTTATGAATTTAAGTGCAAAATACTTAGAACCTACGCGTGTCCTGATACTGGATGGGTTGACGCTAATTACATGAAAACCCTGCAGTGGATATTCCACTCTAGGAATATTACAATTACGCAAAGAAATACTCTTTTTACTTTCTCTGACCTATGTATATATGTAATATATAGAGAAAGTATTGGATTCATGTCAAAAAATCTGGTGTGACTGGCGCACAGCACACAGCTTTCTCTTACCTTCGGCAATCGAAAGATGTGTTCTGTGCTTGTCACACCAGATTTGTTGTGTCGACATATATTTAGTTTCCGCCAATATATTAGAATTCAAGATATAAAATTCATAAACAGAAAAATATTTATATTTTGTTACCATGGCAACCATTTCTCCTATCTTCCCTATGAAATACAAGAGTAAAGCATGCTTCAAACAATTTTGAGAGCAAAATGAGAATATACATTAGAAAGAGCATCTAAAACATAATTGATTTTTGTATTTAAAAAAAAAAAGGTTGGAGCAAATTTTGAGAAAATCGAAAAAAACTGAAAAAGTACATCAGTAAAGTACTAGTACTCTTTGGTCGATTTTGATTAAAAGCTTATTTTTCCGTTCCCGGGGTGTGTTTAACTTAAATATAAAATTTCAGCCTCATAGCTCAATTCCTTCATGCTTAAAATTGAACACACACAGACACACACACACACAGACAGACCATGTCGCGAAAACCACTTTTTTGGATTCAGGGGACCTCAAAACGTGAAGATCCATCAAAATCTCGACATCGAATTTTTGACATGAATCCAATACTTTTTCTCTATATATATATTACATGTATATAGAGGTAAGAGAAAGTAAAATTCGATGCCGAGATTTTGATGGACATCGCGACATGGTCTGTCTGTGGGTGTGTGTCTGTGTGTGTGTCTGTGTGTGTTCACTTTTAAGCATGAAGGAATTGAGCTATGAGGCTGAAATTTTATATTTAAGTTAAACACCCCCCTGAGACGTGAAAATAAGCTTTTAATCAAAATCGGCCAAAGAGTACTAGTACTTTACTGATGTACTTTTTCAGTTTTTTTCGATTATCTCAAAATTTGCTCCAACCATTTTTTTTAAATTCAAAAATCAATTATTTTTTAGATGCTCTTTAAAATGTATATTCTCATTTTGCGATTGAAATCTGTCTGAAGACCACTTTACTCTTGTATTTCATAGGGAAGATAGGAGAAATGGTTGCCATGGTAACAAAATATAAATATTTTTCTGTTTATGAATTTTATATCTTGAATTCTAATATATTGGCGGAAACTAAATATATGTCGACACAACAAATCTGGTGTGACAAGCACAGAACACATCTTTCGATTGCCGAAGGGTAAGAGAAAGCTGTGTGCTGTGCGCCAGTCACACCAGATTTTTTGAATAACGTTTAATGAAATCTAATTACAATTTTATTTATCAAAAGGCTCAATTCAATTTGAGTTCTCTTTGTTCTCTCTGGCTTGAGCCAAAATGAACGCACTCAACCCCACAGCTCAGTTGCATCGCCCCCCAAAGCGCTGGATTCTTCTAAAGGAATAAAGGCATTGAATGAAAATACGGGATTTGATTTCATGGAAACTCTGCTTTATTTATTTGTTAGAAATTCCGCCTTCGACGGGCACAAATGCAGATAACAAAAATCATTTTAACAAAAATTATAATACTATGTTTAAAAAAAGACAAATAAAATCGCTCAATCCGATTGTCCAGCTTCCCTTCAAGCATCTTTTGAAGTCATTTGCCTCTGAAGCCAATAACGTGATCGTGTCAAGTCCCTCCTTCTTTTGATTTCAATCAGGTGGTCAGGAGAAGCAGGGAGGCCAACTTGACAAAAAGGTCCTCGGTGGCCAAGTCCAGAGGCTAGAATTTATTCTTTGATGTTATCAAGGATCCATTTAAGTCGATTATATCTTGCAATGGGGGTGAAACGTTCATCATATTCCTGTCTCATAATGTGTTGAAAAGGCAATCCAACAAGAAAATATTTCCATTTGCCCTTGAAGAGTTCAGAATACAAGAGAGCAGCATTATATGAGGATTCAATTTCATTGTCGAGTGCATAAGCGCACAATAGGCTCTTAGGACAACTAATTTTACTTCCTTCATATAGAATATTCGAGAAATAAATCTTTTTTTCAATTTCTCTCCATCCAGTGCCTAATATATGATATGTGATATCTTCATAATCCTTCTCTAAGAACTCTGACGTCACAGGAAGGCAGACGGGCGTCACTTCATACGCAGGTCTTTTTAATCTTATCAATACAAGTTCCAGGTGCCAATTTGTTATTACATAGTTATAATCAATATGGAATCTCTCCCACTTTGGTACACACATCATCTCTCCATTCTCATCTTTTATACAATCCTTAGGAATTCCCTTTTCAAGGACATATTCACCCAACAGAACATGATCTCTAAAAAAAACGAGAATTTTTTGTAATTATTGATTAACAATTTAAATAATCTGTCAGATAGTTACAGGTAGTATCGATGGGAGTCTCCACATAACGTATTCGTTAATACATAATTCTTATTAATTAATACTCCGCCACAATAAGAGAACTCGTCGTCGAGAACTAAAAATAGAAAAAATTATTAATTTTTGTTGTATAATTGATTCCCCCTTCCTCTCTTTTTTTAACACTCACACTTTTGTGCATTCACACTCACACTCACGCACACATTCACACAGTCTTTGGCATCCAAATGGCTTAAATAAGATCATCGGAATGCCTGGGATCCGAACCCGCGACCCTTTGGATACAAGGCCAGCACGCTAACACCTACACCAGGGCCGAGGGCTCGAGTAATAATTAAATGCACTTGATGTGCCATTGCAAACGAATTAAGCGTCAAAGAATATAATATCAGCTACCCATAGAGGGATACTCACTATAATCAAATCTTCTAATAACAGCTGTCCAGGGGTATTCGTAGTAGAAGACATTCTTTTGAGGGTCAGGATTCAACCTGACCGTGTAGAGACGCTCCCCGCACGTCTCTACAGGCAATAGATGCATATTTGGATGATCAGCCAAATCTCTTCTTAAAGGGCTTGTTGTTGTTGTTGTTGGCTAGAACAAAAACAAAAGACATTTTATCCAAAGGACAAACGACGAGTCTTGTCTTTTAGAATAAGAGTTACCTGAAATGTTGTCAAGTGATTTGGACAACACAAAGTGATTGTGTGTTGATCCTCATTCCTTTCACAAGATGATGAGATCAAATACTCTCTAAATTCCTCCGATATCGCTTCATATTGAACTATTTGCAGGATCTCTGGACAGTTGTGGAGATCCCGACAGATTCCCTCCTCCTGGCGGGTGGTGCGGCACGCATCGCCTTCTTTTCTGGATCCTAAAAAGGAAAGAAGAGATGCATCTAGAATAACAGGAGGGATGGATGCTGGCAGCTAGGAACTCACCATCTTGAGATGCTCCAGAGAAGAAGACGGAAAATAGAAAGAGAGAGAAAAAGAAGAAATTCATTTTGATTTCTGTTCAATGCAATCAGAAAGAACTCGAAGCAAGAATTGAGAGGAAAACTCGAGAGAATCTCCATTTTATACGCGTAGAAGGGGAACAGGAAGAAGAGGATCCGCCCTTCCTTTGCATATCGTTTCTATTTCACCGCACTGATAGCTATGTTCTTACGTCGAAATTCTCCTACTTTTATCCTTCAGAACGTCAAATCAACAGACTTTTTAACCTCAGCATCTCAAATTCCAATGGAATAGGTACAGTCAATAGAGAGTAAGAAAAAGCCTCAATTTCAACTTGATATCTCAACTCGTTTTAGAAATATGGCATGTTAAATAATTATCTATTTAAATTGCTCTAAAATCTCTTAGAGGTGAGATAGAGAGATGACGCAGGTGTCATTTGACAGCTGTTTAGATGCCCTTTCCAATGACATCCAACACAACTGGGCTGGTAATAAACAAAATCTTTTTTAATTTCAAAATCAAAAAATTCTAAAATTATCCTTTAAAGATAAAATAAGTTTCGATGAAGAACTTGATAAGGATAGCGGCGGGCAGCCAGGACGTTTCGGTCGCCAGTCGCGCCCTTCCTCAGGACAATCAATCGTCAAGGAATAGATCTAACACAAATTCAATAGTTAACAAACTGAACGCGTTAATCGAAGGCATTTATTGCTTCAAGCCTCGTGCAATCAAGGATTGAGAATATTTCGTTTTTAAACACGATTTAAAAAGCATTTTAGCAAAATTTTCATTCATAAACGTATTTTAGGCCTAAAATCTAGATTAAATTCCTATTTTAACTAAAATGCCCTTGTTTAAGCTCACTAATAATAGTCCAAATGGAATTCAATGCTTTTTTTGTTTTAATTTAAGGACATAAGACATTCGTTGGTAGGATCTGGAATTGATTTGTGGAACGGTTTGTCTGTCACTACTTGGGATTATAGTCCTCTGCCCCTATGATTAAATCTATAATAAATTTTGTCAAGTCTTAATGTGCTAGTTGTGTGAAATTTTTATTTAGTTCTTGATCGCAGAGAATATTTGAGGTAGAGAGGTCATACCATCCTTGTTAAGGTTTTGGAGGTTTTCCTTAACAGCTTAAGGCGAATGTCGGGATGGCTAATGGACGTTTACTCCTGGTCTCGTGGCTTGCGTGAATTTTTTGATATTGTTTTTTTATTTCTTTCGATGGAAATGCATGAACATGTTGATTGTTAATGGGATGATTTCTATTTATTTATTTATTTTCTTTTTTTTTTTTTTTCTTTTTCCTTTTGTTTTGTTTTGTTGTATTTGTTATTGTATTTAAATTTGTATTGTGTTTGTTGGACCTAGCCACCGAGGACTGGTGCCTCTAAGCGGGTCGTAATAAATTTATTTATTTATTTATTTTATTTATTTTCATAACATATTATGCTGAAATAATTTGGCTATGCCAAAAACATTTATCTTTTCTTCTTCAGGCAAATTTTGGCTCCTTTTTCTTAATGTTGATTTGTCCAATTGATATTTGTATTAATTCTATAAGGATCTTATTAAAAACGATCAAAACAAATGAGTTTGACATATAAATATATTTCTTAGGCGCCGTTCACACTGGGGCGATATTATCGCTAGCGATTGACGCTATAGTAAGGGTTGAGGGTTGATAATCAAATAGGTAGAAAGAATGAACAAAACAACCAATTTATATTTCAATTTATTAATAAACCAGGGCCGACGTTTCGGTCACATATGGGACCATCTTCAGTTAATGTGTGAAAATATATATAATCCTCGCCAAGTTATATTGGGCATACACAATTGCACGTAGCTCAATCATGATAAAGCCTCAAATTTTATTATTATCATACCATGGACATTGAATGACTGTCACTAATAATAATAATAATAATAGTAGAATTTGAGGCTTTATCATGATTGAGCTACGTGCAATTGTGTATGCCCAATATAACTTGGCGAGGATTATATATATTTTCAGACATTAACTGAAGATGGTCCCATATGTGACCCAGTGGCGTAAGCGAGGGGGGCGGGCAAGGGGGGTCATGATGCCCCGGGCGCTACTCACAAAGGGGCGCCAAATGGTCCGAAAAACAAAAAATTGCTAGATAATTTTTATTTTTATTATAATTGATTTCTGGAAAATATATTTTAAATGTAGTGCCAGTGTAATATAATAATTCTCGCCGAAAAAAAATGGCCGAAAATTCGAAAAGTTGCAAAATAAAATATTTTAAAAAATCTGGTGCGACTGTCGCACAGCAGACAACTTTCTCTTACCAGAGGTACTGTACTGTGCTTGTCACACCAGATTTTTTGTGTCGACATACGTATATATAGTTTCCGTCGATATATTAGAAGATGTAATGAAATTTATAAGTATGGGAAAATATCTATTTATATTTTGATACCCTGGCTTCTATCTTTCCTATCAAGTACAAGAGTAAAGTGGTCTTCATAAGATTTCAAAAGCAAAATGAGAATATACATTTTAAAGAACATAAAAATAATTGATTTTTGAATTTTAATCAAAATCATTGAAGCGAATTTTGAGAAAATAAAAAAAAAAACTGAAAAATTAACATCAGTAAAGTACTTAGTACTTTTTGGCCGATTTTGTTTAAAAGCTTATTTTCACGCCCTAGGGGGATGCCTAACTTAAATATAAAATTTCAACTTCGCTAGCTCAATTCTTTCATGCTTAAAATTGAACCCAGACAGACACAGAATATTTTTGATGCATATTTCGGCCTTTTTAAATGCATAAATTGAGGTTTTTTAGTATTTTTTTTTTTTTATTTTAATAAAAAAAAGCACACTTTTTTTCATTCACACTCACACTTACACACACATGCACACAGTCGTTTCGGCAACTTAGGCCATATAAGACTTACGATATCTATTATGGGTCCAGGCATTCTTGGATACCAAATGGCTTAAATAAAATCATCGAACTGCCTGGGATCCGAACTCCTGACCCTTGGTTTAGAAGGCCAGCACTCTAGCCAGGGTCCGAGCCCTGCTTATAAATTTCATTTCATCTTCTAATATATTGACGGAAACTATATATATGTATGACGACACAAAAAATCTGGTGGGACAGTCACACCAGATTTTTAAAAATATTTTATTTTGGAACTTTCCGGATTTTCGGCGAGTTATACCGCCCCCATAATAATTTTGTATATTTTACATATAATATTATATGGTTTTCAAATGGGGGGGGGGGGGCATATATTTATTTTTAATATAAATTTAAAGAACTTGTACAAAATTATTTTACTCTTGTTAGTACATATATAAAAGCGTTGTTTTTAAATTTTTTTTTTATGTTATTTTATTTAATACTCCATCTATAATAAAAAAAAGACTAGAAAGTTTAAAATAAAAATATAATAAAAACAAACTTTAAAAAAAAATGCTTTTATTTAAATTGAACTAAAAATAGAGAAATAATTTAATTGTTCTTGTCAAAATTGTTGAATATTTATGATTTAAAATAAAAGCGTGGGGCGCCCTTAAACAATTCCTTAAGCTAATCAATGTGCGCCCCACGCTTTTATTTTAACTCATAAATATTCAACAATTTTGACAAGAACAATTAAATTATTTCTCTCTTTTTAGTTCAATTTAAATAAAAGCATTTTTCTTTTATTAACAAACCCTTCAAAGGACCTATTCGTCCGCCTGAATATTTTGTCCATTTCAATTCCCTTGGGGGGGGGAAATTTGCAAAATTCTAAACAAATTTAGATAGAAAAAAAAACAAATTTCGGAGGATGTTTTGATCAAAGAGTAAAGGAAATCATCTTTTTATTTGTATTCTTTTTTTTCCTCTCGTTGTGGTTTATTTAAAAGCCGCGGACATCTCACCGGAATTCCTTTTCCTATGATAAATTAATCAAAATATTCAAAAGATAGCAAATTCTTTGTTATTTCTTAGCAAGCTCAAGGTTTGGATCAGAGAAACAATTCTTAAGGTGCGCGTCTCGAAAAACCCTTAATATCCAATTCAGAAGCTGGTTACTCTAGGCAGCAAGAGATGGCGTTGGTTCTGCCCATAGGGAAACAAGCATTAAGGTGCGCGTCTCGGGGTCACAAATTTGAAGCTATCGATCTCAAATTTTTTTTAAATTAAAGCTATTTAAAATATCTACAACTTCTAGAAGCCCTTTTTTTGATTTTCGAAAAAATAAATTTTTTTTTTAGATTAATCGCATTAAATAAAAGATATTTTTAAAAAATTCGCTCTATATCTTATAGATAATTAAATTACTAATCATCGTGTTAAGAAATAATTAATTTTCTACCCTTAATTAATTAGCTGGAATCTTTCAAATGAAATGGAATAAATCGCTTGTATTCCTATGGGGAACACTAACGCCATCTCTTGCCGCCTCGAGGAACTCGGTAGTCAATAGTGCCCTAACGACTTTTCGAGACGCGTTCACTTGAATGCTTCCAGCAAATTAATTAAAGGCAAAACCTTTTGTTTGCATTCTAATCGATCATCTCAAGCAGATCCCAGAGGCTCACATTTAATAGGAATATTTTATGAAAATATATAAAATTATCCTATATTTTATTTTTACTTCCTCGCTTTTTTCGAGACCTCGAAACGTCTATATGGGTAATTCTTTTACAAGCCCAACAGTTTCTCACCGACATATTTTTGATTTGGGCTGAAATTGATTTTACGGGTTCTATAACGAAAAAAAGAGACCCGGGGATTGTCTTTTTTCTTTAATCTTTTGGAAAATAGAGATGGTCGAAAATATGGCTGTCTTCGCGACATGGTCTGTCTGTGTGTCTGTCTGTGTTCAATTTAAAGCATGAAGGAATTTAGCTAGGAAGTTGAAATTTTATATTTAAGTTAGGCACCCCCTAGGGCGTGAAAATAAGCTTTTGAATCAAAATCGACCAAAAAGTTCTAGTACTTTACTGAAATACTTTTTCAGTTTTTTCGATTATCTCAAAATTTAAATTTTTTTTAAATTCAAAAATCAATTATTTTTTAGATGCTCTTTAAAATGTATATTCTCATTTTGCAATTGAAATCTTCTGAAGATCACTTTACTCTTGTATTTCATAGGGAAGATAGGAGAAATGGTTGCCATGGTAACATGTCGAGATTTTGATGGATAATTGAATAACGTTTAATGAAATTACAATTTTATTTATCAAAAGGCTCAATTCAATTTGAGTTCTCTTTGTTCTCTCTGCCTTGAGCCAAAATGAACGCACTCAACCCCACAGCTCAGTTGCATCGCCCCCGAAAGCGCTGGATTCTTCTAAAGGAATAAAGGCATTGAATGAAAATACGGGATTTGATTTCATGGAAACTCTGCTTTATTTATTTGTTAGAAATTCCGCCTTCGACGGGCACAAATACAGATAACAAAAATATAATACTATTTAAAAAAAAGACAAATAAAATCGCTCAATCCGATTGTCCAGCCTGCCTTCAAGCATCTTCCAAAGTCATTTGCCTCTGAAGCCAATAACGTGATCGTGTCAAGTCCCTCCTTCTTTTGATTTCAATCAGGTGGTCAGGAGAAGCAGGGAGGCCAACTTGACAAAAAGGTCCTCGGTGGCCAAGTCCAGAGGCTAGAATTTATTCTTTGATGTTATCAAGGATCCATTTTAGATGCTCATATCTTGCAATTCGGGGGAAACGTTGATAACGGGGAAAATATTCCTGTCTCGTAATGTGTTCAAAAGGAAATGCAACAAGGAAATATTTCGATTTGCCCTTAACAAGTTCAGAAGACAAGAGAGCAGCTTCATAAGAGGATTCAATTACGTCGTAGTATGCATAAGCGCACAATTGGCTCTTAGGACAACGATATTGAATTCCTTCATATAGAATATTCGAGAAATAAATCTTTTTTTCAATTTCTCTCCATCCAGTGCCTAATAAATCGGAATCTCTATAATCCTTCTCTAGGAACTGTGACGTCACAGGAAGGCAGACGGGCGTCACTTCATACGCAGGTCTTTTTAATCTTATCAATACAAGTTGCAGATCCCAATCTTCTATTACATAGTTATAATCAACATCGAATCTCTCCCACTTTGGTACACAATTCATCTCTCCATTCTCATCTTTTATACAATCCTTAGGAATTCCCTTTTCAAGGACATATTCACCCAACTGAACATGAGATCTAAAAAAACGAGAATTTTTTGTAATTATTGATTAACAATTTAAATAATCTATCAGATAGTTACATGTCGTATGGATAGGTGTCTACACATAACGTATTCGTTAATACATAATTCTGATTAATTAATACTCCGCCACAATAAGGACTCGCTCGGTAGCTAAAAATAGAAAAAATTATTTATTTTAGTTGTATAATTGATTCCCCCTTCCTCTCTTTTTTTAACACTCACACTTTTGTGCATTCACACTCACACTCACGCACACATTCACACTGTCTTTGGTATCCAAATGGCTTAAATGAGATCATCGGAATGCCTGGGATCCGAACCCGCGACCCTTGGGATACAAGGCCAGCACGCTAACACCTACACCAAGCCAAGTTGTTTAATAAAGAGAAGATTCTCGATAGATTTTACATTTTCGTCAACGCTTTCCATTTAAATAAATCGTTTAGATTCATGTCTCGAATAAGAATTCGAGGTGCTGATTTTGAGAGGTTCCATCGGCCAGAAGCTTTGAAGCTAGCGACCTCAAACTTTTTTAAATTAAAGCTATTTAAAATCTCTACACCTGCTAGAAGCCCTTTTTTGATTTTCGAAAAAAGACAGACAATTAAATTACTAGTCATTGTGTTCAAAAAAGATTATTTTTTGCCTTTAATTAATTCGCTGGAATATTTAAAATGAAATAAGAACAACTAACGCCATCTCTTGCCGCCTAGAGTAACCAGCTTCTGAATTGGCTTTTAACGGTTTTTCGAGACGCGCACCTTGAAGGGAAGGCCATTTAGACCTAGAATGCGACTCTTGGTATTCAAGGCCAGCACGCCAACCACTACACCTGGGGCGAGGGCTCGAGTAATAATTAAATGCACTTGATGTGCCATTGCAAACGAATTAAGCGTCAAAGAATATAATATCAGCTACCCATTGATGGATACTCACCATGATCTAACCCTTCCAAGAAGTGCTGTCCAGGGGTATTCGTAATAGAAGACATTCTTTTGAGGGTCAGGATTCAACCTGACCGTGTAGAGACGCTCCCCGCACGTCTCTACAGGTAGGAGATGCATATTTGGATGATCAGCCAAATCTTCTCTTAAAGGGCTTGTTGTTGTTGTTGGCTAGAACAAAAACAAAAGACATTTTATCCAAAGGAGAAACGACGAGTCTTGTCTTTTAGAATAAGAGTTACCTGAAATGTTGTCAAGTGATTTGGACAACACAAAGTGATTGTGTGTTGATCATCGTCCCTTTGACACGATGATGCGATCAAATACTCTCTAAATTCCTCCGATATCGCTGTCATATTGAACTATTTGCAGGATCTCTGGACAGTTGTGGAGATCCCGACAGATTCCCTCCTCCTGGCGGGTGGTGAGGCACGCATCGCCTTCTTTTCTGGATCCTAAAAAGGAAAGAAGAGATGCATCTAGAATAACAGGAGGGATGGATGCTGGCAGCTAGGAACTCACCATCTTGAGATGCTCCAGAGAAGAAGACGGAAAATAGAAAGAGAGAGAAAAAGAAGAAATTCATTTTGATTTCTGTTCAATGCAATCAGAAAGAACTCGAAGCAAGAATTGAGAGGAAAACTCGAGAGAATCTCCATTTTATAGACGCCAATGGAGGGGAACAGGAAGAAGAGGATCCGCCCTTCCTTTGCATATCGTTTCTATTTCACCGCACTGATAGCTATGTTCTTACGTCGAAATTCTCCTACTTTTATCCTTCAGAACATCAAATCAACAGACTTTTTAACCTCAGCATCTCAAGTTCCAATGGAATAGGTACAGTCAATAGAGAGTAAAAAAGGAGCCTCAATTTCAACTTGATATCTCAACTCGTTTTAGAAATATGGCATGTTAAATAATTATCTATTGAAATTGCTCTAAAATCTCTTAGAGGTGAGATAGAGAGATGACGCAGGTGTCATTTGACAGCTGTTTAGATGCCCTTTCCAATGACATCCAACACAACTGGGCTGGTAATAAACAAAATCTTTTTTAATTTCAAAATCAAAAGTTTAAATTAATTTTTCTCAAAAATTCAAGACAATCAATCATCAAGGAATAGATCTAACACAAATTCAATAGTTAACAAACTGAACGCGTTAATCGAAGGCATTTATTGCTTCAAGCCTCGTGCAATCAAGGATTTAGAATATTTCGTTTTTAAACACGATTTAAAAGCATTTTAGCAAAATTTTAATTCATAAACGTATTTTAGGCCTAAAATCTAGATTAAATTCCTATTTTAACTAAAATGCCCTTGTTTAAGCTCACTAATAATAGTCCAAATGGAATTCAATGCTTTTTTTGTTTTAATTTAAGGACATAACATATTCCCGAGTCGAAATCGAACGCCTGGTTTGAGTCTACAAAACCTCAGAATCTAATTGTTGTCTAAGTAGACTTAACAGAATCAAACTAGGATTTGAAAGCATGGTTTCTATGGAAATTTGATAGTCTGGTTTGGTTCTAACAAGTCTACTTATGTCCCTTTTTGACATGTTTAGACTCAGACCAGGTATTCGAAATACTAGTTTAAGTCTACCAGATCTACTATTACGACCAGCAGTACTGAATGCTGGAATCCTAGTTTAGGCCTATGAATTCTCATTTAAAATTTGTTTATATACATATATACAGAGTGACAAAAAAGTTCTGAATATTTTGTTAGATTAGCAAAGAGGTATGCTTGTTTTTTGGCAATGAGAAAAATAACTTTTAGAGTGTTTTCTTCAAATATTTCGAAGACATTTAATAGCACTTCACCGCTGATGAAGAAGTCCTATTAAATGCCATCGAAATATTTGAAGAAAACACTCTAAAAGTTATTTTTCTCAATGCCAAAAAACAAGCATACCTCTTTGCTAATTTATACAACTTGGCACTCCACATTCGAAATTTTTTACTTTCACTTACATCTATATATGTTAATATATATAGAGAGAAAGTATTGAATTCATGTCAAAAATTCGATGTCGAGATTTTGATGGATCTTCACGTTTTGCTCTTCATTTCGCTACAATTAAATTCTTAAATAAAAGGAAAATCAAATTAATCTTTAAATAAAATTATATTTTTTGTTTAAATAACAATTTTCTTTAATTTGAGAATAAGATAACATATATTTAAAAAATTTTAAAAATTCCAAATGCTCTTCGTGTCGATTTCAATATTTCTGGAGATTCATTACTGAAATTGTTTTAAAGAAAATATGGATATAAAAATAAGTTTCCATCTCTAAAATAAATCACATTAATTTTTATCTTGACTGTATATGTAGGCCTATACCATTAGCTATCACGTGTGGAAAAATATTTTTCTTTTCAGTAAGAACTTCATTTAGTTCTCTGGAAATGTGAAAAATATATAAATTAATTTTATAAATTTATAATCTTTTTTAATTTGTCTTCTTACCTTTCAAATGACATGCATGGCCAATGTTCCTTGTATTCATTTATTAAAATTAAAGTGGCTTCTTCAGGGCAATGCGTTTTTACAACTAAAATTTATAATGAATATAATTGAAAAAATTAAATAGAATATAAGATTACATCTATATAAATAAAATAAAAATAACAAATAACCTTATCATTTTGTTTTGGCTTGTTTTTATAACGTTGACCCTTAAATAAATAAAAATAATTAATAATAATAAAGAAAATTAATGAAAAAAATGAAAATAAAACTTAAAACTTACTTCTTTTTCATCGATAATAAATCCAAATATCCAAGGAATGAAAGAAAATGAAAGGTGGTCATCTATTAAAGCTTTGGCGCTGAGATCGCACTGTTTTTAATTTTTACCCGAGAGGATTAGAAGGTTCAAACCAGTACTTCCCGAGTCAAAATCGAACGCCTGGCTTGAACCTTTTAGTCCTCAATTGAAGACTGCAAAGTTCAAGCCAGGTGTTCAAGTACTGGTTTGAATCTTCTAATTCTCGTGGTAGGTTTAGTAGGCTCAAGCCAGGCTTTCAATTTTGACTCAAATACTGGTTTGAATCTTCTAATTCTCCTGGTAGGTTTAGTAGGCTCAAGCAAGGCTTTCAATTTTGACTCAAATACTGGTTTGAACCTTCTAATTCTCCTGGTAGGTTTAGTAGGCTTTAACCAAATTTTAATCCTATCAAATAACAAAGGAATTGAGGACTAAAAGGTTCAAACCAGGCGTTCAAGTACTGGTTTGAATCTTCTAATTCTCCTGGTAGAATCAGTAGGCTTTCACAAAATTGTAAATAAATAACATCCCATCAAATAACAAGGGAATTCAGGACTAAAAGGTTCAAACCAGGCGTTCGATTTCGACTCGGGATTATGCTGAAATAATTTGGCTATGCCAAAAACATTTATCTTTTCTTCGTCAGGCAAATTTTGGCTCCTTTTTCTTAATGTTGATTTGTCTAAAAATATTTATTTATTTATTACACATAAATTTATTAAAACAAATTTTGAATTTTTTCTCTCAAAATTAGAATATTTTTTTTAATGGACAGCAGCCAGGAAGGTAGCCTCTATTTAATGAAACAGACTCCTTTAACAAAACGTTTCGGCTAATTTTAATTACGCCATCTTCAGTTGTTGTAGCTGTATAACATTGTTTAAAGTTAATTTATACAAAATATAATTTTTCCCTTATTTAAAAAACTTACAGTCTAATAGGAAATAGAGTTGTCACTTGTGTGTCGTGCATAAGCGAATAGTTAAACAATGCTTATGTGTTATAACAATGCAAATATGAATATTTAGTGCCCTAGCCCCTTACACTTTAATATAGCATTTTTCTGGTGTCCTCCAAATGTTCAAATAGTATAAAACAAAAACAAATCTACAAGAAAGCTTTAAAAATTTTAAATAAAATCACAATTTTAATAAAATTAAAATTTTAAAAAATTTGCTAGTGATTTTATTAATTTTTTTTTTTAGGCTCTATTTATACTATTTGAAGGAAATAAATATTTTTAATTTTCTTCTTTTAATTCAATATAAAACTTTTTTTTTTTTTTAAGGTCTTTTTCGGCATCTATGGCCATTTAGACATGAAATGTTTTTAGAAATTAGAAATATTGTACAATAGGGTCTATATAAAATATAAAATATTGAAAATGAAGCGTCATTGAGCCCTTTATACAAAACTTGGATTTGAAAAAAGTTTTTCAACAATCCGAGCAATTTTAAGACCTCACGGCTACAGTGGAGAAGAGGATCAAGTTGTGGCTGCTGTGCAAGATGAAGCTCAAGAAGAAGATGACCAATAAAATAAAATAAAAAGCCTCAGGCCTCACACTCCCTCACAACCTACACTCATTTCAAAAAGGAAAAAAGAAAAAATGGTTGACTCTGGTAATTTTTTTTTATCTAAATTTTCCCATTTTTACTTGAGCCCTGAGGGCCCCGGGGCCTCTCAAAGAGAAATTTTCATTAAATTTTGTTTTTTTTTTATCTAAATTTTCCCATTTTTACTTGAGCCCTGAGGGCCCCGGGGCCTCTCAAAGAGAAATTTTCATTAAATTTTGTTTTTTTTTATCTAAATTTTCCCATTTTTACTTGAGCCCCGAGGGCCCCGGGGCCTCTCAAAGAGAAATTTTCATTAAATTTTGTTTTTTTTTATCTAAATTTTCCCATTTTTACTTGAGCCCCGAGGGCCCCGGCGCCTCTCAAAGAGAAATTTTCATTAAATTTTGTTTTTTTTTTATCTAAATTTTCCCATTTTTACTTGAGCCCCGAGGGCCCCGGGGCCTCTCAAAGAGAAATTTTCATTAAATTTTGTTTTTTTTTTATCTAAATTTTCCCATTTTTACTTGAGCCCCGAGGGCCCCGGGGCCTCTCAAAGAGAAATTTTCATTAAATTTTGTTTTTTTTTATCTAAATTTTCCCATTTTTACTTGAGCCCTGAGGGCCCCGGGGCCTCTCAAAGAGAAATTTTCATTAAATTTTGTTTTTTTTTTATCTAAATTTTCCCATTTTTACTTGAGCCCCGAGGGCCCCGGCGCCTCTCAAAGAGAAATTTTCATTAAATTTTGTTTTTTTTTTATCTAAATTTTCCCATTTTTACTTGAGCCCTGAGGGCCCCGGCGCCTCTCAAAGAGAAATTTTCATTAAATTTTGTTTTTTTTTTATCTAAATTTTCCCATTTTTACTTGAGCCCTGAGGGCCCCGGCGCCTCTCAAAGAGAAATTTTCATTAAATTTTGTTTTTTTTTTATCTAAATTTTCCCATTTTTACTTGAGCCCTGAGGGCCCCGGGGCCTCTCAAAGAGAAATTTTCATTAAATTTTGTTTTTTTTTTATCTAAATTTTCCCATTTTTACTTGAGCCCTGAGGGCCCCGGCGCCTCTCAAAGAGAAATTTTCATTAAATTTTGTTTTTTTTTATCTAAATTTTCCCATTTTTACTTGAGCCCTGAGGGCCCCGGGGCCTCTCAAAGAGAAATTTTCATTAAATTTTGTTTTTTTTTTATCTAAATTTTCCCATTTTTACTTGAGCCCTGAGGGCCCCGGCGCCTCTCAAAGAGAAATTTTCATTAAATTTTGTTTTTTTTTATCTAAATTTTCCCATTTTTACTTGAGCCCTGAGGGCCCCGGCGCCTCTCAAAGAGAAATTTTCATTAAATTTTGTTTTTTTTTTATCTAAATTTTCCCATTTTTACTTGAGCCCTGAGGGCCCCGGGGCCTCTCAAAGAGAAATTTTCATTAAATTTTGTTTTTTTTTTATCTAAATTTTCCCATTTTTACTTGAGCCCTGAGGGCCCCGGCGCCTCTCAAAGAGAAATTTTCATTAAATTTTGTTTTTTTTTTATCTAAATTTTCCCATTTTTACTTGAGCCCTGAGGGCCCCGGCGCCTCTCAAAGAGAAATTTTCATTAAATTTTGTTTTTTTTTTATCTAAATTTTCCCATTTTTACTTGAGCCCTGAGGGCCCCGGGGCCTCTCAAAGAGAAATTTTCATTAAATTTTGTTTTTTTTTTATCTAAATTTTCCCATTTTTACTTGAGCCCTGAGGGCCCCGGGGCCTCTCAAAGAGAAATTTTCATTAAATTTTGTTTTTTTTTTATCTAAATTTTCCCATTTTTACTTGAGCCCTGAGGGCCCCGGCGCCTCTCAAAGAGAAATTTTCATTAAATTTTGTTTTTTTTTATCTAAATTTTCCCATTTTTACTTGAGCCCTGAGGGCCCCGGCGCCTCTCAAAGAGAAATTTTCATTAAATTTTCTTTTTTTTTATCTAAATTTTCCCATTTTTACTTGAGCCCTGAGGGCCCCGGGGCCTCTCAAAGAGAAATTTTCATTAAATTTTGTTTTTTTTTTATCTAAATTTTCCCATTTTTACTTGAGCCCTGAGGGCCCCGGGGCCTCTCAAAGAGAAATTTTCATTAAATTTTGTTTTTTTTTTATCTAAATTTTCCCATTTTTACTTGAGCCCTGAGGGCCCCGGCGCCTCTCAAAGAGAAATTTTCATTAAATTTTGTTTTTTTTTTATCTAAATTTTCCCATTTTTACTTGAGCCCCGAGGGCCCCGGGGCCTCTCAAAGAGAAATTTTCATTAAATTTTCTTTTTTTTTATCTAAATTTTCCCATTTTTACTTGAGCCCTGAGGGCCCCGGGGCCTCTCAAAGAGAAATTTTCATTAAATTTTGTTTTTTTTTATCTAAATTTTCCCATTTTTACTTGAGCCCTGAGGGCCCCGGCGCCTCTCAAAGAGAAATTTTCATTAAATTTTGTTTTTTTTTTATCTAAATTTTCCCATTTTTACTTGAGCCCCGAGGGCCCCGGGGCCTCTCAAAGAGAAATTTTCATTAAATTTTGTTTTTTTTTTATCTAAATTTTCCCATTTTTACTTGAGCCCTGAGGGCCCCGGGGCCTCTCAAAGAGAAATTTTCATTAAATTTTGTTTTTTTTTTATCTAAATTTTCCCATTTTTACTTGAGCCCTGAGGGCCCCGGGGCCTCTCAAAGAGAAATTTTCATTAAATTTTGTTTTTTTTTTATCTAAATTTTCCCATTTTTACTTGAGCCCTGAGGGCCCCGGCGCCTCTCAAAGAGAAATTTTCATTAAATTTTTTTTTTATAAATATATGGGGGCCTATGCCGGCTCGGGGCCTGGGGCGGACCGCCCCCCTCGCCCCCCCCCCTCGGTACGCCACTGCTTCTTCCATATAATGGTCCCTAACTCTTGGCACGAGGTCACAGAACTGAGACCATGTTAATTTCTTGACTTACAAGATTAATTCCACATCTATTTGCTAAAGTTTTTTAATTCTTGGAACCATGAAATATTTCTTTTATTATTCCCCTTGATAGCAATTTGGGGTATCTACAGTATTTTCGGACATTGTCAGTGTTTTTGTTATATAATTCACATGCAGGGTTAGTGTATACACTGTATATGTAACGCTGTTAATCCCGTCTCTAATTTTAAAACATATTCAGGAGTATTATAAGGTGGACAAAACACCTTTTTCACAAAAGTTTTTCAGTAAATTCTCAACTTGCTCGTATTTCCTCGTGTAGCCCCAGACCTGTCCTGCATAGCACATTATGGATTTCGCTACTGCGCTGAATACTGTAATACTTTACAGGGAGTGGGATTAAATTATCATTTATTAATTTGTCAAGTCCTTGGTGCAATGCCATCTTGGCAGAGGTCAATTTCTCCTTCAGGTGTGGAATAAAACTTAGTTTTGGGGTTAATGTCACTCCCAGATATTTATACTTATTGACTACTTGAATTGGTATGTTTTGATACGTCCACTTTTCTGCCTGACTTGTTAGTTTTCCTCCTTTTCTGAAAACAAGAATTTTTGATTTCTCCAAGTTTACTTTCAAATTCCATAAAGATAAATAAATAATTACCAGAGTTTACCAACACAGTGGTGTACAGTCAGACCCCAGAGCATAACACTATAAAGATTATCCTGTAGTTAGCTAACACTCAAGTTAGGTTTTACTCAGGCGGTTTTAAAAGGGGCTTAATCATTTAAATAAAAGATTGAGGTCAACAAAACACAATTAAACACGAAAATTACTACAGAGACAATAAGTGTGAAAGATATTTGATTTCAAAATCGAGAAATCAAAAGTTTGTTTTTGTTACGTTCACGGTCTTCTTGAGTCTCTTGTTCTCGTTAAAATTGTTGAATATTTATGACTTAAAATAAAAGCGTGGGGCGATTCAAAGTGATTCCGAGGCTCTAAGTATATACCATCAAGAGAAAAGATATTGGACAACCCCCTCACTTCTACCTGAATTTAGAGCCTTTTGAGGTATGCATACAGGACCGTAACTAGGCAGATACAACAGATACACGGTGTACCTGTTGCATCTGCCTAGTTACGGCCCTGTAAACATACCTCAAAAGGCTCTAAATTCAGGTAGAAGTGAGGGGGTTGTCCAATATCTTTCTCTTGATGGTACAATTCCTTAAGCAATCAATGTGCGCCCCACGCTTTTATTTTAACTCATAAATATTCAACAATTTCAACAAGAACAATTAAATTATTTCTCTCTTTTTAGTTCAATTTAAATAAAAGCATTTTTCTTTTATTAACAAACCCTTCAAAAAAAAAAAAAAAACAAATTTCGGAGGATGTTTTGATCAAAGAGTAAAGGAAATCATCTTTTTATTTGTATTCTTTTTTTCCTCTCGTTGTGGTTTATTTAAAAGCCGCGGACATCTCAACGGAATTCCTTTTCCTATGATAAATTAATCAAAATATTCAAAAGATAGCAAAATCTTTGTTATTTCTTAATAAGCTCAAGGATTGGATCAGAGAAACAATTCTTAAGGTGCGCGTCTCTAAAAACCGTTAATATCCAATTCAGAAGCTGGTTACTCTAGGCCGCAAGAGATGGCGTTGGTTCTGCCCATAGGGAAACAAGCATTAAGGTGCGCGTCTCGGGGTTCTAATTTTGAAGCTATCGACCTCAAATTGTTTTTAAATTAAAGCTATTTAAAATGTCTACAACTTCTAGAAGCCCTTTTTTTGATTTTCGAAAAAATAAAATTTTTTTTAGATTAATCGCATTAAATAAAAGATATTTTAAAAAAATTCGCTCTCTATCTTATAGATAATTAAATTACTAATCATCTTGTTAAAAAATAATTAATTTTCTACCCTTAATTAATTGGCTGGAATCTTTCAAATGAAATGGAAGAAATCCCTTGTATCCCTATGGGGAACACTAACGCCATCTCTTGCCGCCTCGAGGAACTCGGTAGCCAATAGTGCCCTAACGACTTTTCGAGACGCGTTCACTTGAATGCTTCCAGCAAATTAATTAAAGGCAAAACCTTTTGTTTGCATCCTAATCGATCATCTCAAGCAGATCCCAGAGGCTCACATTTAATAGTAATATTTTATGAAAATACCAGTATATAAAATTATCCTATATTTTATTTTTACTTCCTCGCTTTTTTCGAGACCTCGAAACGTCTATATGGGTAATTCTTTTACAAGCCCAACAGTTTCTCACCGACATATTTTTGATTTGGGCTGAAATTGATTTTACGGGTTCTATAACCAAAAAAAAGAGACCCGGGGATTTTCTTTTTTCTTTAATCTTTTGGAAAATAGACATGGTCGAAAATATGGCTGGCTTCGCGACATGGTCTGTCTGTGTGTCTGTCTGGGTTCAATTTAAAGCATGAAGGAATTTAGCTAGGAGGTTGAAATTTTATATTTAAGTTAGGCACCCCCCTAGGGCGTGAAAATAAGCTTTTAATCAAAATCGACCAAAGAGTACTAGTACTTTACTGATGCACTTTTTCAGTTTTTTTCGAATTTCTCAATTTGCTCCAACGATTTTTTTTTTAATTCAAAAATCAATTATTTTTTAGATTCTCTTTAAAATGTATATTCTCATTTTGAAATTGAAATCTTCTGAAGACCACTTTACTCTTGTATTTCATAGGTAAGATAGGAGAAATGGTTGCTATGGTAACTAAATATTTATATTTTTAAAAGTGAGTCTCGAAGCCAAATTTTCGACCATCTCTATTTTCCAAAATATTAAATCCCCGGGTCTCTTTTTTTTCGAGATAGAACCCGTAAAATCAAATTTCAGCCCAAATCAAGAATATGTCGGTGAGAAACTGTTCGGCTTGTAAAAGAATTGATCAAAGTCTCGATATCGAATTTTTCCAATTCTTTCTCTCTATATATACATATACAAAATACTCTTTTTACTTTCTCTTACCCTATAAATGATATATATAGAGAGAGAAAGTATTGCGATCATGTCTAAAATTCCATGTCGAGATTTTGATGGATAATTGAATAACGTTTAATGAAATCTACTGTAAGTACAATTTTATTAATCAAAAGGCTCAATTCAATTTGAGTTCTCTTTGTTCTCTCTGGCTTGAGCCAAAATGAAGGCACTCAACCCCACAGCTCAGTTGCATCGCCCCCCAAAGCGCTGGATTCAAAAGGAATAAAGGCATTGAATGAAAATACGGGATTTGATTTCATGGAAACTCTGCTTTATTTATTTGTTAGAAATTCCGCCTTCGACGGGCACAAATACAGATAACAAAAATTATTTTAACAAAAATATACATACTATGTTTAAAAAAATACAAATAAAATCGCTCAATCCGATTGTCCAGCCTGCCTTCAAGCATCTTTTGAAGTCATTTGCCTCTGAAGCCAATGACGTGATCGTGTCAAGTCCCTCCTTCTTTTGATTTCAATCAGGTGGTCAGGAGAAGCAGGGAGGCCAACTTGACAAAAAGGTCCTCGGTGGCCAAGTCCAGAGGCTAGAATTTATTCTTTGATGTTATCAAGGATCCATTTAAGTCGCTCATATCTTGCAATGCGGATGAAATTTTGAAATCCCTGTCTCGTATTGTGTTGAAAAGGAAATGCAACAAGAAAATATTTCCATTTGCCCTTGAAGAGTTCAGAAGACAAGAGAGCAGCATCATAAGAGGATTCAAATTCCTTGTCGATTGTCAAAGCGCAGAATAGGCCCTTAGGACAACGATATTGACTTTCTTTATATAGAATATTCGAGAAATAAATCTTTTTTTGAATTTTTCTCCATCCAGTGCCTAATAGAGTGATATCTTGATAATCCTTCTCTAAGAACTCTGACGTCACAGGAAGGCAGACGGGCGTCACTTCATACGCAGGTCTTTTTAATCTTATCAATACAAGTTGCAGATCCCAATCCTCTATTACATATTTAGGATCAACATCGAATATCTCCCACTTTGGTACACAAATCATCTCTCCATTGGCATCTTTTATACAATCCTTAGGAATTCCCTTTTCAAGGACATATTCACCCAACAGAACATGATCTCTAAAAAAACGAGAATTACTTGTAATTATTGATTAACAATTTAAATAATCTGTCAGATAGTTACAGTCTGTAATTATAGGTGTCTGTACATAACGTATTCGTTAATACATAATTACGTGTAATTAATACTCCGCCACAATAAGACTCGCTGGTAGCTAAAAATAGAAAAAATTATTAATATTTGTTGTATAATTGATTCCCCCTTCCTCTCTTTTTTTTAACACTCACACTCACGCACACATTCACATAGTCTTTGGTATCCAAATGGCTTAAATAAGATCATCGGATTGCCTGGGATCCGAACCCGCGACCCTTGGGAAACAAGTTCAGCACGCTAACAACTACACCAGGGGCGAGGGCTCGAATAATAATTAAATGCACTTGATGTGCCTTTGCAAACGAATTAAGCGTCAAAGAATATAATATCAGCTACACATTGATGGATACTCACCTCTAACAAGTCTTGCAATTAAAGCTGTCCAGGGGTATTCGTAGTAGAAGACATTCTTTTGAGGGTCAGGATTCAACCTGACCGTGTAGAGACGCTCCCCGCACGTCTCTACAGGCAATAGATGAATATTTCGATGATCAGCCAAATCTCCTATTAAAGGGCTTGTTGTTGTTGTTGGCTAGAACAAAAACAAAACACATTTTATCCAAAGTGCAAACGACGAATCTTGTCTTTTAGAATAAGAGTTACCTGAAATGTTGTCAAGTGCTTTGGACAACACAAAGTGATTGAGTGTTGATCATCGTCCCTATCACAAGATGATGCTATCAAATACTCCCGATAATCCTCCGATATCGCTTCATATTGAACTATTTGCAGGATCTCTGGACAGTTGTGGAGATCCCGACAGATTCCCTCCTCCTGGCGGGTGGTGAGGCACGCATCGCCTTCTTTTCTGGATCCTAAAAAGGAAAGAAGAGATGCATCTAGAATAACAGGAGGGATGGGTGCTGGCAGCTAGGAACTCACCATCTTGAGATGCTCCAGAGAAGAAGACGGAAAATAGACAGAGAGAGAAAAAGAGGAAATTCATTTTGATTTCTGTTAAATGATATCAGAAGGAACTCGAAGCAAGAATTGAGAGGAAAATTCGAGAGAATCTTCATTTTATAGACACCAATGGAGGGGAACAGGAAGAAGAGGATCCGCCCTTCCTCTTTCTATTCCTTTGCATATCTTTTCTCTTTGTCCGCACTAATATCGTATAAATGGGAAATTATTATTATATTCATCATTTTTATTGAATGTGTGAGGCGAGTGCCCCCCCCCCCCTCAGTTTTTTTTAAACGCTTTTATTTAACTTACTTTTTCGAGGTCACCAACTTTTAGTCTTTATTCCGATGAACTTTAGTTTTGGAATTTGATATTTCCGGGTCATTTGTGAACTTGTTTTTTAAAATGAACTTTCGGGAACAAATACCAGGTAAATAAAACGCAAACGAAAGCTTATGGTCTGCATGACATCATTAACACCTCCGGTAATTCAAAGAATATAATTCTTTTGATTAACAAACCCTTCAAAAAGGACCTATTCGCCCGCGGAAATAATTTCGAATTATGTTTTTATCAAAGAGTAAAGGAAATTATTTGTATTCTTTTTCCCTCTCGTTGCGGTTTTGTCGGTGGTTTATTTAAAAACCGCGCGCATCTCAACGGAATTCCATTTCCTATGATAAATTAATCAAAATATCAAAAAGATATCAAAATCTTTGTTATTTCTAAACAAGTTCAAGAATTGGATCAGAGAAATAATTCTTAATAATATTTAATTTTTGTCATTTAAATGAATAGAGGAGAGAAAATAACGAATAACGTCTTTTGTAACGCATTCTTTTACTCCAAGCCTGGCTTTGATGCGGCGCAGAGTTTTGATCGCCCCGGACAAAATAACTTTTGACGCCTTTTTATACAACAATATACAAATTGACTACAAATTAAAAAAGAAATTAGCCAAGATGGCGTCCTGTAGTTTGTTAATTTGGTCTAGTATACGAATATTTAATTAGTCTGGGGGGGGGGATTCTGTTGCAAGGGGCGTCAAGAAGAGATGAGTGTTGGCAGGATCCCTCCCAGACAGCAGTAGGTTTGGAAACCGACCAGCAGACGAGCGAAGAGAACTTTCTATACTTTAGGGATTTAGTTCAAATTAAACCGCTCAAATCACTTTGAGTTCTCTCTGCAGAGTGGAGGGATCCCTGCCTTGAGCCAAAATAAACGCACTCAACCCCACAGCTCAGTTGCATCGGCCCCCAAAGTGCAATTGCTATCAAATAGAAAAACAAGAAGCGCTGGATTCTTCTAGAGCAGTGGTTCCCAACAACCTTTTTTGATGTGCGGCTCACTTTTTCTGTAAAAAAAACTGAGGCCCAGTGTATATATACAGGGTGTCAGAGAACTCGAGGATAATCCGAGAACAGGAGATAATAATAATAATAATAATAATTTATTTCCACTCAAATATATACATTACGGATACTTTTCCAGTATCCAGTTTCCCCATGGCCCTTCATCACAGCAAAAAGCCAGATAGATGACAGGACCAGTGAGAAGAAAGAGATCACAGACAATCGTACAAATCAGCAAATCAAAAGTTTAAAAAATACAATAAATAGCAAGCAAAATTGTAAAAATGTATACATAACAAAATATAAGATATTATATACAAGTAGACAATATTGGATACATAAACATAATACAAAGTAATAGCCATGAAATTAGGAAAACATTATTATTATTGAGTCATATAAGATCCCTTTGAGACAATTGTTGGATATATGAAATAAATCGATTTCATCATCCTTACCTAGATCATTAAATCTCTTTTGTATTCTTAACATTGGAATAATGTCATTTATAACACAAATATAAAAGACCTCTTTTCCTCTTAGATGCCTACTACATCTCAAACCAATCTCAGATATAAGGGTAGGACAGTCAATGAAACCATTTAAGAGCTTATGCAAAAATAACACATAGGATAGGTCAGTTCATGAGTGTTCAAATGAAACAAATTCTTTTTAAATAAAAGTCTCTTAGTTTTCGAGTTAGGGACATTTTTTGAAAATCTGGAAAATCCCTACCTTTCCCTAAATATTTAAATGCTATGGCTACAAATTTTCATATTTTAATATTCTAATTTTAGTTACGGAATCCTGAATAACACTGTTATCGATCACTATTCAAAAAATAACCGTGAGTATTATACTTTTTGAAATAAAACATATTTTTGCCGGATTTATGTGTTAAAAAATTTTGATGAGCTTGGGAACCGCTGTTCTAAAGGAATAAAGGCATTGAATGAAAATACGGGATTTGATTCCATGGAAACTCTGCTTTATTTATTTGTTAGAAATTCCGCCTTCGACGGGCACAACATGCAGATAACAAAAATTGATTTGTTCTTTGTCTTAAAATTAACATAAATATCGCCCTATAATTTAAAAAACACCCGCTTAGAGGCACAGGTCCTCGGTGGCTACTCCTCAATTTTGTCAAGTATCCATTTAATTTGTTCGTATCTTCCCACGGGGATGAAACGTTGATTAAATTTCCGCCTTTCCCTATCTCGATTAGGCAATCCAACAAGAAAATATTTCCATTTGCCCTTAACGAGTTCCGTAGACAGGAGAGCAGCATTGTATGATAAATCACCTCTTCTCTCGGCTGCATCGGCGCACAATCCGTTCTTCGGACAAGAGAGTTTTTTTCCTTTATATAACATATTGGAGAAGTAAATCTTTTCTTTCAATAGACCTCCATCCAGTGCCTATTAAAGCGGCACCTGTATAGTCCTTCGCTAATAGCCGTGACGTCACAGGAAGGCATGCAGGTGTCACCTCGTAGGCAGGCCTTTTTAACCTTATCAAGACAAGTTGCCCATTCTTCTCTTCTAACACAGATTCATAAGCGAAAGTGTTCCACTCTGGTACACAGATCTTGTCTCTGTTAGCATCTTCGATACAATTTTTAGGAACTCCACTTTCAAGGGCGTATTCACCCAACAGAACATACTCTCTAAAAAAAAAAGGAAATATTTGTAAAGATTTTATATAATATTTATTTATAGAATAGATCAGATAGTTACAGATTGAATTTAAAGACTAATAAACAATCCAAATTCGTTAATACGTAGTTTCGATTAATTAATACTCCGCCACAAACAGAGGGCTCGCCGGTATCTAAAAATAAAACAAATTCTATTTATACGATTGTTATGAGGGCGCGAGAGATGATATGAGGCAAAATCCCAGAGCGACCCCGTCATTCCGCCACTCTGGGACCCGTCTTTTTACTAACTCCATCACAAACCAACAGATCCACGACAACAACATCGACGACTTGGCATTATTCGAATAATAACAGAGGCCGACAAAGATTATAGTAGAATGGACCCATCTGAATCCAAAAATGGCCATAAAATAGTTGTAACACGTAACTGTATATCTACACGAAAAAAAAAAAACAGTTTAGCTGTAACAACAGAGAAGTTTTAGTTGGCCTTGTTTAGTTGTATCAACTTGAAATTGATTTCAATCAACTGAAATGTTTATCAACAGCGATAAATCTATTCGGTTGGAACAACAGAACACTTGAGCTGTCACTTACAACAGAAGCTACTCAGCTAGCGCAGAAAAATTTGCCTGTCTATAGCAAGATTATTTCTCTTCGGTAGAAGGAACAATATCACTCTGTAACAGTAGACGAGTATTTAAATATTAATATTTATTTAAATTTAAATATATCGCGTTATAATTCGCTAAAAATTCGCTATAAATCTTCATATAATTATAAATAAAAATAATAATATAAAAATAATGTTCATAAATTCGGGTTTTTTTTTTTAATTAAAGATCTTTTTGGACATCTAAATACTAAAAATATTGTAACAAGATTCGTGACTCTTGTTAACGCAACTAGGAACTTTCCCCTTCCAAACGAATTATTCCTTAATATCGACCAATAATATAGCCCCAATATGCAAGATACTCGTTAAAAATGCAACTAGGAACTCGGCTGGGCTCCTACAAAAGAGATATTCATTGAATTCAACCATAAAAGCGAAAATAAGTTGGTTAGCATAACTGAAAAGACTCAACTAAATTACTTGGTTGCTGCAGCCAGAATCTCGCGTGGTTCCAGGAGAACAATAGTTCTCGGTTGAAGCAACCGAAATTCGGTTGATCCAACAAAATAATTTTTCCGTGTATGTCTATAGATATATGGAGGATTCAGAATACAAGTGAACCAAGCCCACTTTAGCTACAGAGGTTTAAAGTTAAAGCTACATAACAAAATTACCTGTTAACATTTTTTAAAATTATATCTTCAATTTAAGAAGCTCAAGGAGTAACTTTGACATTCACATAGCTTTTATTGGCCAAATTTCATGTTATAACCCCAAAAAATCCAAAATAGTCGACTTGGTTCAAATTCTGAAGAATTTTAGAAAGATAATGAACAAAGTGTTGTTAATACACTCTATTTGTACATCTACTTAGAGATCAAATTAGAAATATTAAAAGAAAATATCATTTCTAAGTTGAAATGAAAAGTTAATTGATCATCATCGGTGTCATTTCCTGGGTTTGACGAATTTTCTGATTCTGAAGTATGCATGATGAATATGGGGTCTGCAAGGCAGTTGGGAGGGACAACATGTCCTCACTTTTTTTGAAAGTCATTGGTTGGGTAAAACTGACCCTGCTGGACAGTACACAAGGTTTGCACTTCCACGGGTCTTCCTAAACTGCCAAAAGCTCTAAATAAAGGGTTTAAAGCTCGTCAACACAAAACTGTACACAGTAAAGAATCATCACCTGGACTTAATTCAGAAAGAAAATAACAATTTGTCACTAAACACCAGAACTTGCTGCTGCTTAGCGGATGTTATCAGAACTAGGACTTGGTTCATTATTACACAGAAATTGTACATAGTTAGTGCATGTTATAGCGTTGCTAACTCTAAAATGACCTAAAGTGGACTTGGTCCACATGTATTCTGAACCCTCCATATATTGTATATACTATGTTTATAATTTATATTAAGGTGACATCTAATAAAATAGCAAACATCAAAAAAATATTTTTTGAAAGACTCTAAAACCATTTTTCCTTTTAAGGAAGATCACATCTTCCCTCTTCAAGAACCAACAGGATGGCTGGATCCCATCGTCCTTGATACCAAATTCCCATTGTTCTGATATCTTTGTGGAACCTGCTTGTTGCCGACAGCGCCCAAATTCTGCAGAAAGCGAATTCTTAATGACATATGGCAACCAAACGTTTTGTTGGAGTCTAAAAGTTCATTAACTAGTTTGCATCCAAATTATTGTCTAAAAATCCTCCCACTACACTTACAAATGAGCTCCAAGCTCTGACACTGAAAGATACCTAGGAAAATATGCGCATTCTTTAAGATAAAACAAACTACAACGGATACAAATGGCAGATATGTGGATTATAGCAATTTTAGTGGGGCTTTAACGAGAATTTCCAAAATATAACTGTTTTCTTTGTTTGTGGGACAATTGTGCAGTGAATAAATGTTATGTTAAGAAAAATTTCGCCTGAAAAAAGTGAATTTCAACCGGGATCTCAAATTGTCAAGTATGTGCCTCTTGTAGATCCCAAAAATGTCCTCTTCACATTAAACTTGAACTCGTGGCAAACTTTGGAAAGGCTATTGAGGGGGTTTTTAGGCAATAATAGGGATGCAAATTAATTAATGAACTTTTAGACTTCTACAAAACGTTTAGTTGTCAGATGTGATTAAAAATTCGCTTTCTCCAGAATTTGGGCGCTGTCGGCGACAAGCAGGTTCCACAAAGATATCAGAACAATGGGAATTTGGTATCAAGGAATCATTTTTTCAACAAATATTAGCTGTTTTCGTTTTTTTAATGTAACAAAAAAACGTTACGTGTTACTAATTTTTATGGCCATTTTTGGATTCAGATGGGTCTATTCTACTATAATATGTTATTCAGCTTTGCGTTACTAAAAAAACAAAAATTTGTCGGCCTGTGTATTTAAATGCACCGGATGTGCCATTGCAAACGAATTAAGCGACAAAGAATATAATATCAGCTACCCATAGATGGATACTCACCACTATCAACACGGAAAATGAGAGCTGTCCATGGATACTCAAAGTAGAAGACATTCTTTCGAGGATCAGGATTCAACCTCACCGTGTAGAGCCTTTCCCCGCAAGTCTCTACAGGCAAGAGGTGAATATTTGGATGATTAGCCAAATCTTTTCTTAAAGGATTTGTTGTTGTTGTTGTTGTCTAGAAAAACAAAAAGACATTTTATGTGAGGTTATCTGAAGGATAACAGATAAGTCTTGTCTTTTAAAATAAGAGTTACCTGAAATGTTGTCAAGTGATTTGGACAACACAAAGTGATTGTGTGTTGACCCTCATTCCTATCACATGAAGATGCGATCAAATACTCTCGATACTCCTCCGATATGGGTGTATATTGAACTATTTGCAGGATCTCTGGACAGTTGTGGAGATCCCGACAGATTCCCTCCTCCTGGCGGGTGGTTCGACACGGAAGGCCTTCTTTTCTGGATCCTAAAAAGGAAAGAAGAGATGCATCTAGAATAACAGGAGGGATGGATGCTGGCAGCTAGGAACTCACCATCTTGAGATGCTCCAGAGAAGAAGACGGAAAATAGAAAGAGAGAGAAAAAGAAGAAATTCATTTTGATTTCTGTTCAATGCAATCAGAAGGAACTCAAAGCAAGAATTGAGAGGAAAACTCGAGAGAATCTCCATTTTATACGCGTAGAAGGGGAACAGGAAGAAGAGGATCCGCCCTTCCTCGTTGCAATTCATATTTTTCGCAATTTTCAACCAAAATGGACGCAATCACTCCCACAGCTAACAAGTGGCAACGGCCCCTGTGGTTTCAAATGTTATACTCATACTCATATTATTATTGATAATGGCCATGGGACCTGCTATCCTCTCGGGGGCCTTTTCTTAATTTTTCCTGGGACATGAATTTTAAAATTCATTCACGTGAATGCGATTAGATGTTACATCGAGAGGGTCGCGGGGCCACTTGGCTGGCTTTTGCGCCCTGCGCATAGGCACCCATTTACAGCAGGTGTGTATATTGAGTTGCTCCAAAATGGACCTTTCCCCTGCTATTTTCCCCTTTTAACAAAAGGCCCGCCAGGGCAAGAACCCTTTCCTTAAAAACAAAAGATTGAAATCCTTTTGGAATAAAATTTTCTAAATAAATAAATGCTTTTTGTTCTTTTATACCGTATTGTTCTTTCAGTTCTAAAAGACTAAAAAAAAAATATTTTATTTTCAAGTTGAGAGCAAAATGTTAATTAAGGCCTGGTGAAGATACCACGAAAGCTCTTTTAA